>JARFJB010002487.1:327500-345896 GCA_036346205.1 Vesta saturnalis | reverse complement strand
CATTAAATCAATGGCACTTTGCACAAAATTTAGGGGAAACCCAAAAAATGGCTTCCTGCATCTAACAGCGTACCACAAAAAGAGAAAAAATGGACGCTCCGAATATCTGGTGATATAGCCGTGCACGAAAGAATTAAGTCAACGATGACGCGCTGTGCGAAAGTATTGAGCAGAAAAAATAATTTAAAGAAGTGGGAGTATAAACCCTTAAGAAGATATGCACTTAAGTTACACCAAAATGCAAATTAAGTTGCCTACCACATACCTATAAATCATTAATTAAAATTTTTTCTTATATTTACAACTAAATAAACGAAGAACATAAATTACGGTATATTTTAATACAACTCAAAATGGGTTGTTACAGATTCGCAAAAAGGAGAGAGTCGATATAGAACTGTGCGTTAAGTAAGTCCAAAGGGTCCAGTGGTGGCGTCAATTTAAATCTCCCTTAGTTGCGAGTGCATCTGAATAATATGCAGAGTAACAAAGATTTCAAGGGTGTTTCCCGTTGCGTGTTTTGATGAAGAGTTTGCAGAACACATCTTATTTTTGTAATTTTGTTTCCCGGTGTCACGTGTGTATGAAATTTGTCGTAGATTTTTTTTTTATATTAGGATATTTTAATGGCATATGTATAGTATTTGAAATTAATGTTTCCGGGAATTTTTATTTTAAAGTTTGTTGTCGCAGTTTCAATAGAAGGAATTAAATTTCATTGTGGACGAAGAGAGTTTTTAAGAAACCTAGTATGTCGGTTTCAATTTATTTGTGTAATCGTATTTGATAGGGAGAGGTTTAATAACCGTTAAATATTTCTGCGTACTTTCGATCTTACCAGTTCATTAATGGTTTGAGTTGTTGTTGGGGAGGTTATAAAAAATTCATTTGAGTAATATTATTTCTTATTGAAAAACAGGGTGTGTGCATCTCGTTTTTAGGAATTGGGTCTGTCTTTTTCCTCGGAAATGTCCATTATGCAATTTTAGTAGGGAAGGTTTTTCTAGTGTTGTTGTTCTAGATGACCTGACCTTGTGGGGAAAACGGGATTTTGTGTTTCGATTAGTTAGTAAAGTTAGGATGTAGTAGAGGTCAGTTAGTGTGGAGTATAGAAAGAATTCAACAATCCCGGGACCTTTCTGTGTTGTTATTGGTTGGTTAGGAGTGATATTTTCGTTTTAATTGAAGAGGAATACGGCAATCGTTTGTCGCAATATTATATATTGTGCGTTAGTTTTTTATACATCCCTGTATACCAATATTCACATCCCAAAAATTTGTTGAATTTATATTTTCGACGTCATTATTATACCGATGAGGTGGTAACTAGATTAATATAACTAACACATATGATCATGGGAATTCTGAACCTTGTACGATTCCCCATGAATTAATATTTAAAATTTTACATAAGAAGGGTCGCGCCTTATTTCTTTCCGGGCGTAAATTTATTTGCTTGTGGTTTGATAATAGTTGTACTGATACTCTGTGTATTTTTTTAATGATAATATATAGATAGTGTTAATGAACTTGAGTGTATTATTTTGTTATGATATGTACGAATACATGTGATTTCTGTCCTTCCTCAGCACTATCATTATTTACGAATCACTAAATTTAGAAGATAAAGTTTTTGATTTACACAACTTTACAGCAGCAACGTTCATGTACATTCTTTTAATTTAACTTCTGAATGAAATATTTTAACGTAATAATTTGTCAGAGATTTCTTTGTTTGATATAAAGTTTCACTGACAAGAATTAATGCAAAGTAAAATTAGAGTAAATAAGGTTGATGACCGATCAACTGGTCTGCTAGCACGTCATTTTGTTTTGATTACTTGCAAATAGTTTGAAGCTTTACAGGAAACGCCGGACCAGGACTTTTATTGGACCGATTCACCGGGTTTACGCAACGTACGGTAAGCAAGTTTTTTGTTTGTTTTGAACTTTGTTGTGGAATACTCGCATTTGAGTGTTTAGACCCCGATATTGTCCATTATAAATAAACCGGAGCTCCTTTAAATTATGACTTCTGCCCCCCCTCCACCTCTATAACGCCTTATGAATTACAAGCTATCCTATTTGCAAAATTAACAGCACGCCCACTCCCTTTCACTACTGAGCTGCCGACACACCACTGGAATCTGCTACTTCAAATTCTACTGTTATTTTCGCCCGTAACCTCACTTGAGGGAAAGATAACCGTGAACGGATTTGATTTATGTTTGAGGAATTGAAAGGGTTGGTTTAGTTAACTTTGAGTAGTGTCGACTACCAGTTGGGCACGACTGTGTAGCAATGCAGATCTAGCTTGAATACTTCAGCTCTAACGACAGAATTTGCTGCAAGCCATCAGTTGGGGCAGTAGAAATTTTGATTATCGTAAGTAGTACATGGGGTGGAGTACGGCGAACGACCGCGTCAACGAGTGGTGCCGAATTCGAATGCCCTGGGTTATCAACAGCACCTTCAGAGTCTCTTACTAGGTTATGCGAATTATAGATATACAATTTTGCTTTGTTAGTCTGACCCTGAACATTTGTTCGTCAGTCCGTCGTTCCCGTCCGATCGTCCCGCTGGTCCGTCTGTCCGATCGTTTACGCGATGACGGCTGAACTCTTCTGAAATCTGTTTTCAAAAATCGACGATATAGCTATTAAGGGTGAGCACCTCCTATATTGGAACTCGATTTGGACCCGTACTATGGTCATAGGCCAATGTTTTACGCGAATTGATCTGCGTTTATTTTTAGCAAATTGACAACGTTTTGGCGCTTTTTCGTACTGATAGCTATGTCACGAAACTGTGCTTACGGTCATTATAATTATTTTACCTGTCAGTGCCCCCCACGAGGGTTCATTCTTTGAACGCCTGATATGATGGTTGAAAAGTTAATAACTCCTACGGGCATTTGCACACGTATACTGGTAATGATCACAAATCGTTTAGTGTGGCAATTTCGGTTCGTAAGTTGTCCGCCATATTGCGTATTTGTATTTATGTAAAATTTTTGGTCAAAACAATTGAAAGCATTGATAGATTTGTAAGAACTAAATCTAATTAAAACACTTAGCTTGCGGGTTTAAATGGTGTAGGTTTGGATTTATATTTATATAAGTCTATATAACAATTGCAGTTATCGCCTTCAGTAGCGGTAAAATAATTTAACATTATTTAGGGTGTTAGATCAAATTGTGGTTCTATCACACTGGTTTCGACATTCTCCGTAAGGAAATCGCATTAAGAGTATGTATATATGTACGTGTGTAACTTATTCATCTTTTAGAACCCCCGTTACCCAAAATCCTTAATTATACATCAGTTTCATTGCCAGAAAATCCAAGCTATTTACTTGGTAAGCAAGAACCACATTTTATAGTTTCAGACACTTGGTTATCTTTTCGTGCCAAAATTTTTATGTAAATATCAATTTTGCCAGGGAAACAATCAAAACTACGCTCTGTGAGCAGAAACAATAAAAAATGTTTATAGTTTCGTTTGGGGTGTGGAATACTAAATATTATTATTTATACATGAATTTCGTTAGAAAACGGTCAACACAATTTCCTTGGTGAGTAAGAACCAAATTCTATGGTTTCAGAGTGTTTGTTATCGTTTGGGACTTCTAATGCTTAAAAAATATTATTCATGCACCCATCGTACTGAGAAAACGGTCAAAAGTATTTTCAAAATTTTATAGTTTCACACTTTTGGTCATCGTTTTGTTTATGTTATGTCAAAAAAATTTCTTTGTGCACCAATTTTACTTTAATAGTAATTAAACAACGGTCAATACTATTTGATAAATGTGTAAGGACACAATTTTATAGTTACATATTCTTGGTCATCGTTTGGGGTCTGAAATGCCAAAAATTTGATTTGGATACCAATTTCACAGGAAAACTGTCGAAACTATTTTATTTGTGGACAAAACCAAAGTTTATTGTTTAACAGTGTTGTCCGTCGTTTTTGGGCTTGTTCTGTCTAAAATCTGCATTCAAATAGTAATTGCGTTGGAATAACTGTCAAAACTATTTGTTCGGCGAGCAAGAACCAATTTTAGTTTCAGGGTGTCGGTCCTCGTTCGTGGGAAAAAAACAAATTTTATAGTGTCCATGTATTGGTCATCGGTCATTGGTGTATAACACCAAAAATATTTATTTAAAGACTAATTTTATTGGAAAAACGGTCGAAACCACTTTCGTTGCTGGAAAAAATCAAATTGGATAGTGTCGCGGTGTTGATTATCGACTGTAGCATCAAAAATCTTTATTAATAAACCAATTTCATTAAAAAACGATCAAAACTACATGTGCGGTGGTCAAGAACCAAATTTTATAGTTTCAACGTATTGCTCTCATCGTCTGTGGTCTGCAAAGCCAGAAACTTCTATTTATGTACCATTTTCACTAGGAGATCAGTCAAAACCATTTACTTGGTGGTCAAGAACCAAATTTTATGGTTTTAGAGTGTTTGTCATCGTTTGGGGTTTGTAAAGCTCAAAATATTTATTTAGCCACAAATTTTATTACAAAAATGGTAAATACTCTTCCTTGTAGGCAAGAATTAAATTTTATAGTTTCTGGGTATTGCTCATCGTTTTGGGGATAAGCAATGTCCGAAATATTTATTTATATACCAATTTTATTGGAAAAATGACCAAAATTGTTTGATCGGTGGACAAGAACTAAATTTTATTGTTTCAGTGTGCTGGTCGTCATTTGGGGTCTATCTTGCTTATTGGAAGTGTTTGGTTTGTAATGTCCATTATTTATACAACAATTGCACTGGAAAACGATTGAAAGTATTTCATTAGTGGGCAAAAACCAACTTTTCCAGTTTTGCAGAGTTGTTGCAGTCATTCATCCACTAATTTTATTGAGAAAGCGGTCAAAGCTGCTTGATAAATAGGCAAGAAACAATTTTATAGACGTACCGTGATGATATTTTAGGACCAACAATGTCTATAATCTTTATACTTCATTGGTAAAACGGCCAAAACTGTGTGCTTGGTGGCTAAGACTCAAATTTTATAGCTTCTACAGTTAGTTATACTTTTAAGTGTGTAATGTACAAAACCTACGTTTTTATTCTAATTTGATTGGGTTCTGTAATGCAAAAAATTCCTTGGAAGAATGGGCAAAAGTATTTACTCGGTCGAAAAGAACCAAACTTTCAGTTTCACCTTATCGATCATGGTTTACGCTCTGAAGTTGTCTTTATAGGTGGGCAGAACCAAATTTTATGATTTAACATTTGAAACCAATAGTATCCAAAATCTTTTTTATACCTCGAATTCATTTCAAAAACGGACTATTTACTCAGTGAGCAAGAGCCAAATTTTATAGTTTCACAGTGTTGTGTATCATTTGAAACCAGTGCGATACAATTATTCATACACCAATATTATTGGACAAACGGGCTAAACTATTTGATAGATGAATAAGAGCATAGTTTTATGGATATATCATACTGATCATCTTTTAGCACCTGTAATGCCCAAAATCCTTACTTATACACCAATCTTATAAAGAAAACGGTCATAACCATTTACTTGACAGACCAAAACCAAATCTTATATTTTCAAACCATCGGTAATCGCTTGTGGTCTACTATGTCTAAAACCTCAATTTATGCCCAATTTCATTGGCAAAACGGACATTTGATTGTTGATATTTTATAGTTTCACAGTAATAGTCATGGCTTCAGGTTTCCAGTGTAGATACATACATGATTTCATTTCCTCAACAACTAACCCGATCCATTGCTTTGCAGATGATAGCACTCCACATTGTAGTTGTTCTCAGTTTTCCCACAACAATAGGTCTAGTCAGAACATTAAAGTGAAAATGGCAGCCTCAATCAACAGCGACTTAGAACATCCTTGAATAGAGAATCTACTCTACTTTCACTTTCAACGCCGACAAAACCCATCCAAAAAAGAGCTATCAGGCTTATAAATGACCCGTCTCTGACTTCTGACCTACAGTCTCTTGAGCATAGAAGAATATTTTCGGTTCTTTCTTTGTTCTATTGCTATTACCATGGCAAGTATGCCTACGAAATATACTCCTTAATACCTTTGCAGGCGCTTTTCGCTAGGAATACTCGGTTTGCCTATTCACACCATAATTACGCACTCAAAATTCCATCTTGTGATACCAAACAGGCGCAATCATAACCCAGTTCCTGATTTCCTCCAAACTTCGACTTAAGAAAATTTAAACCTAACAATATCGCTAAACCCTCCCAGTGTTCCTGAGTGCTTTATCACGTTATGCAAATCTTAGCCTGTTCAGGAATACTATTATTAAAAAACCAAGTTGGTCACCTTTTAGGGCTAGTAGTTCACAAAACCTTTGTTAATTTAATTTGAAAACTGCTTGTTTGATGAACACGAACAACATTTTATGGTTTGACCATGTTAGTCACCTTTTAGAGCCACTGATAGACAAAATCCTAATACACACGCCGATTCATTGGAGAAACGCTCAAAACCATTTGATAGACAGGAAAAAAATATGGTTTTACGAAGATGGCCATCTTTTAGAACAAATATTATCCAAAATGTGTGCACCAAGTGTTGTAAATCTTTATTGAGCGACTAATTTTGTAATGGAAATGGCCCAAATCGTAGACCGACAATATGTATTTGATTGTTTAGTCTCGGGTTAGTCGGGATTGCGAGATGTAAGGGGTACACAGTTTACAGTCGGTACAAGTGACAGTGAATCCCTTGTATCCCCAACACGCTTAATCTCAACTAACCCGAGATTAAACATGCCCGTGAAGTTGTAGTTAGCCTTCTGTGTGGTGAATCTATATCAGAATATAAAGTTGTTCTGTGAGGATCAATTCATTACTAAACTCAATTGGAGTCTGTGTTGTCGGGTTGATCCCAATCGATTGAGCTTAACCATCGCTCTTGGATTAGCACCTTGGCTGTTATAGTCACTGGGCTGATACATCCCCACGGGTCGAATATTTTTGCAGTTTATGACAATATACTTCTTTTCGTTACCGCATTTCTCGTTGAGTTCCATCTTTAACCGGAAGCTGTCACGGTCTGCTATAGTTTTTGCTTCTGTTAGAAAGCCCTCCATGTAGCAGTTGTATAGTCTCACTGCTGATGCGTTTCGGTATTTTTTTCTTTATCTCGGACCAATTACTGCAACATGTTCACTACTAAATACGGAGCTCACGCTGTTCCATGTGTTACAGTTGTCAGCTGATGTTCTTTGGTTATCTTGGCTTTGGTCGCTACAAAATGGTGTGACACCGCTAGTCTTCTGCGTTTAATATAATCAGGCGATACATATTCGCTAAATCAACCGTGAACACGTAACGATGTTTTCTCCATCTCCTAAGTAGGTCCCTGAGATCCTCTTGTAGCCTTAAACTCGCGTGAATGGCGTAATTGGGATTTTTCGTTCGTATCTTTAGAAGATACGTCAAAGACCACTCTCAGTCTTGTTGTTGAACTGGATGTGGAATGTAGATTTGTTGCTCGTTAGGGTTGCTAGTTGATTGCGTGTGTCCCCACTCCATGTGCCATTTTTGCAGCTTGGCCTCCTTCAGGAATTTCCTCTCCAGTTGTGGTAACCTCGCAAGGGCTACTGGTTTGGGGCTCTCTAGATTGTATTCGTTTTCTTTGAATGAAATCTTTACTGTATAGTCCCATTACAATTTTTACGGTAGTTTGGTGGTAATGTTGGTTTGGTGGTCCGGGAATTTTCCAAAATTTTTCTGTGTGCTTTTTCTGCCCGTGAAACCATGCTAAGTAGCGTCACCTCTTGTTTTCTGGGATTGTAAACCTACCCTGACATAATCTATCCCAATTCTGTGTTGTGACCTAAAGCCGTCTTCCTCGTGCCATCCAACACTAGCCTCGCATTATTTACTGCTCCCAGTAGCATGTCTACTGGTCACGGTATGTTAAGCGTAGGATTCACTAGAATTTGGTTAACCCATTAATTGGTGTTAAACTCAAATAAAGATTCTTCGTTATCTTCTTCAGGACTGTTACCTCCGGAACCAACAAAAATACGATTACATTGGTTGGTGCTTCTCTTGCAAATCCGCTGATTTCCGTTCGTATTTTCTACCTGGACGACTTTTTAACCATCGCTATGGCTGAGAGAACTTCCTGTGGAGGTAGATGATCCATAACTTCTTTGGTAGCTCCGTGTTCTGCTAACTTTGTTGTTTTACTAGATCCTTATGGTCTTGTCTTGTATTAATCTTTTATCTACTCGTATTAAAGACTCTAATTGCCGAATCTCGACATTTTGTAGTTTTAGTCATTGTGACTATTCCTTATCGGTCCCCTCATCTTTTTGCCTAGTGGCGGACACATTTTTCTCCAGGTTTGCCAGGTAACGTTTAATTGTATACCTTACCTAAGTGCTCAAAGTATTTTGACGCGTGGTAGTCATGATCTTCTATTTGCAGTCCCGTCCATACCTCCATGCGACGCCCGTTTATGTAGACCTCGTTCTCCCGTCATGCCGAAACTTTTCTTATATTCGCTAACAGTTTATCCATCGCTTTGCCAATTTCATTTCGATTACTGACCAATTTGGTGAATTTTTCCCTTTTCGTTCTTACCCACTGCCTTTAATTTCTGTCGGTATGTGATTGTTGCACATGTTGGCGCTCTCCTTACAGGGTTTAAGTTTAGTTTGAGTTTTTCTTTTCACTCTACTACTTCTCTCGGGTGTCTTGATTTCCCTCAATCGGGTTTGATTATTTCTACGTTGAGAGGACCTTTTCCTGTCACAATTTGTGTGCATGTGTGAGTAATGGAACAAGTCACGTAATTTACGTTGATCTGCAAACAAAATGTAAATCTCCTATCCGCTGTTTTCTAAGACGCTCTTTTCTGCAAAGGGCATAAATCGTTACAGTTTACGGGGGTAGGTTTTTTCTTTGGCAATGCACCTGTTCCGTAGTACTGGGAATCGCAGATTTGTTTGATATCTTTACTGCTTGCTGCCGACGGTAGTGGCCCGATGGAGGATGTTTCGTGTCAATGATTGCGGATCTTGGTGGCTTTAAGAACCATGTTCAATCTCTGGTTATTTGAGATTAAGTGAGCAATTCAGCATAGATAACAAATGTCGATCTCGACGTGAAGATTTCGCATAACCATTATATCTTCTCAGGACTAAGCCTGATGACGAAAGCAGAGTCCGCTTCCGAAACGTCGCGCTCAAAATAAACTGTGGAAATAGGCCGATCAACTCCACTAATAGGAAACCACAGTTACAAAACACCTATAATACAGAATTAGTAACTCGATACGGCCCCGAAGTCAAACAACTTTACAGAAATCTTGAAACATCAATGAACAAGCTAGCACTAGAGGAGAACCAGCTAACCTTCCTCTGCAAAGCCCGTTATAACTACGTAATACCCACCGGGCTAAACATCAAGACTCCGATACGCAGCCGAAAAATATCAATAATCGCAAAGAGAGCTAGCGAAGCGTTAGTCAAAGAGCGAATCAGATACCAAAGTACCAGCTCGAGCATCAATCCAACGAGATTAGAGAAACCATTCGAAATCGAGTGAACGAACAAGACTTTGATAGGATAAATACGGCTACCAGAAGTAAACATTCGAAGACCAAGGCAATGCACAAGGAAATTCAGCAGAAGAAACTCGAAAAGCTAATGAAGGAAAAGAAAGAACCAACCAATAGCAATCGAAAGAATACTGTCATAAAAATATCTAAACGACAGTTGAACGAAAACGAAATGCAGGTTCTGGACAAAGGCTTGAACTACGCGATAACACCGAGGTATATTCCGAAAGCAGATTTAATAACCGCAGTCGAAGAAACAGCTATGAAATTAGATCCTGAAGAAGCCGAAGAATACATAAGTAAGGTTAGATCAGTCCTAGATTCATCTAGGCGAACTAAACCTAACCTCTCTAACCTAGAAGGCAGAGCGGTCATTTCCCTTAAGAATGACCCATCGATCAAAATTCTCCCGACAGACAAAGGAAACTCGACTGTGGTAATGGGTATGGACACTTACAACAGTAAGATCCAAGAACTACTAGACGGGGGCGAGTACAAACAAATACCAAAAGACGCCACACCATCAATCGAAAGACGGATATACCCCACCCTGGAAAAACATAAGGGGGAGTTCTCTGACTACCAGAGAACTAGACTTACCCCACACTACAGCAAACCTCCGCATATGTACGGCCTACCAAATATTCACAAGGAAGGAATTGCTCTGAGACCAATTGTGAGTTCGATAAATTCACCTTGCCACCCATTAGCACACTATCTGCTAGGTATCATAACACCCTTATCGGGAAAAAGCGAGTCTATGGTCAAGAATACGCAACACTTCGTGGAAACCATCAGAAACTTCCAACCAAACCACGAAGAAATACTGGTAAGCTTCGACATTGTGAGTCTATTCGGAAATGTGCCTACCGATAAGGCGCTAACTATCATAAGAGACAAGCTAGAAAAGGATGAAACGTTAGACGAACGCACGCAACTCTCGGTAAACACAATAATGGAACTTTTGACAATATTCATTAGAACTGCATATTTCCAGGTAGAAGACAAATTCTACCAACAAGAGTTTGGGATGGTGATGGCTTCCCCACTATCACCCATAGTGAGTAATATATATATATATATATATATATATATATATATATATATATATATATATATATATATATATATATATACAACGGCAAGCATAAGCTAGATGAATTCCTAGATCATCTAAATAGCCGGGCACCCTACATAAACTTCACAATGGAATTTGAGTCGGAACAAAAACTGCCATTCCTGGATGTACTTGTACACAGGAATGGCAACACTTTCACGACAAGTGTATACCTACACTACAACTCCAATCACCACAAAAACGTGAAGTTAGATGTGGCAAAACGCTTGTACAATAGAGCAAAATCGATATGCTCAAAACAAGAGAACCTGAACAAAGAAAAAGAAAATATCGCTAGAAAACTCAAAGAAAATGGCTACCCAGATCTAACACCTAACCTAAACAGGGAAAGGGTAACCGTAAAAGAAGAACCTAAATGTACAGCGATAATACCATATATACAAGGTACCTCATACAAAATACGAAGGATAGACAGCATATACAAGACGCACTGCCTTCAAATCGACCAGAACTCTCAGGGTAATACTAACCAAAACCAAACCACACAATGAAGATCAGAATTCCAAGAATTGTGTATACAACCTACCATGCGAATGCGGCTGAGTATACATAAGAGAGAGCAGTAGATCACTCAAAGTGAGAACACAGGAACATAAGAACAACGTCCGCAAGAACGAACCAGAAAAATTGGGAATCGCCGAACATGTCTGAAACGAAGACCACCGCATCCAATGGGATAACATACAGATAGTAGCAAAGGACGAAAACACAACTTGTCGAAAACTCAAAGAAGCCACATACATCGCACTGGCAGAAAATCCAATAAGCCAAGGTAATGTAGAGATGAAACCCATATGGATTCCAATAATGCGCGAAGAGCTAAAGAGCAATACACCTGCGCAAGAAGTTAATGCGCAACATGTGCAATAAACTTCTGCGCAACCACGAAAAGTTTAATATAAGATATATATATATATATATATATATATATATATATATATATATATATATATATATATATATATTGGATTACTCAGTGGCTCAGTGGCAAAGGTGTCAGACTAGTAAGTGAAAGGTACCAAGTTCGAATCTGAGAGTAGTCAAGTGCTTGGGAAAAAAATATATATAACATATGAATTCGACTCAAATGCGAAAACAGTCCTTCTCAGGATAAAGCCTGATGACGGAAGCAGAGTCCGCTTCCGAAACGTCGCGCTCAAAATGCATAAACTGTGGAAATAGGCCGATCAACTCCACTAATAGGAAACCACAGTTACAAAACACTTATAATACAGAACCATTATACCGTTGTGATGATTTATTATTCATTTAATCTATACACGCAGCATTTCATAGTGTGTGATTGATTCATTAGCGCAATGCAGTTTGTGGTAACACTTAATTCTTTAAGAATTACAAATGTCTACTAATTGTTCGTGACGTGTGATTTATTGCGAGTGGTCTAGAGTTGACAGATAAAACTAAGGATTTATGTCTGTTTTCCTATAAAACTGCATTTTGTTTTGGTTAACGAAAATACATACTTTCTGTCGCATCTGACCTTCCATTTTGTTTGCATAATCCGCCTGAGAACATATGGTTACAGAGTGGAGAGACCAATCTACTACAATCTCAATGCTCTTAACAGTCTCTACTCTCAATGGCGAGCAATTGGATCTTTGGAGTTAGGCGTTCGAACAATGGACGAAAACTGAACCATCTTTATTAAATCATAATTTTTAATTAATTAATTCATGATTTTTATCAAACGCTCATAATACTACTCATTTGTATAACGATGAGGGGAAGACCGTTACAAGCTTTAAAGGATGAGGTTATTTTGTACAACTCTATTTTGCAAAACAACTTAAGTTTCATTAACTTTCATTATGTATGTAGCATACGGCGAATCGACCGCGGCGAATCGTCGACTAAGGAGTTATTAATAAGTGATGAGACAATTTTTTCCTATTGTTCCTAACCTTTAGAACTCCATAATAAAGTATGATGTGTATAAGATGTAATTTAGTGATCAGAAATCTTGTAACTGTATAATTGTGTGTAATGGAATATAAAATGAAAAGTGCTCAAAATAAACATAAAATTTGTAATGTTGTGCTGCTATTTCATTTAGACTCCTTTGAAGTAGTAAAACTGAAGACGTTTACAAAGTAAAACTCTTACTTCTTTAATGTATTAAATGACGTCTTATGTATAATTAGATGTAAGTATTTTTTAGTGCTCGTATACTTTGAAGTGAAACATCGAAAATATCGCTCCATCTTTTCCCTTCTAGACAGGTAATCAAAAGTTGAGAAAATGCGCCCTTGTAAAATATTCAGAAGCCGTTTTTCAGTCTTTTGTAAGTTGCAACAATTGGGCGGTGGTGTAAGTTGGGAGACGGGAGGGTGTTTTCCGAACTTTCTTCAATGTAGAAGTAGCGATTCCCTAAGGCCTATTATAAGTTTCAATACCGATATATCATGTAGCCAGTGTATTCTGCGTTCTCGATAAGTTTTGCATGGTTTAGCAAGATTAATGAGCAGTGTCTTTCAAAGTACGTTGCTTGCGATAACGGCTCACCAGAGGAAGACGTCTTTTAAAGGGCAGATAAGCTTGCTGTCATAGCGACACCGGTGAAATCCCTTTCTACAACCAACAACCAACACAATAAGGTTGAATTCTAACCTAAGCACTGTTTGTTCGCTTGGAAATAATATATTCTGTTTAGCTTTACTCACATCCAACAAAAGGCATCTAAACAATACGGTATTGATCGACAGGATTATTGTGTTTAAAGATAAATTTATCAAACAACCTCACTCCACTCTTTATTCTACCACTTAATCTTTGACAGTTGCTTTTTTAATAATTATAAGACGTTTGTAGACAAGGGTAGTGTCACCTCTTAAATAATTTTAATGTTAATTGCAACCTTTTTTCGCTAGAAACCCTTATCAAAGTTTTTCTTGTGCAAGAACGTCATTTACATTAAGAAGCTCGAGGTAATAGATGTGATTCGGATTTATGAAGGTGCAAAAGTTTTATATGTAAAAACGGCAGCGGTCACGTTTTTAACATTCAAGTGGAAAATCGAGGTTCTCCTCTGTTTTTACGACATACAATTTTAAAGCCATTAGTGGTGAAATTATTCATATGAACATTACCACCAAACGCAAAAAATTCGAATTTTTATAAATATTTGAAACGTGTCTCGTTTTCTCTTTTTTTTTAATTTAATGATTGATTGGAGTTTGGAACGAGCAATTAAATGGATAATTAATTGTTTAATATCGTGTCGTATATATTTTGCGGGATTTTCAGTATCCGTAATTTTTATGTCTAATAATTGGTAGAAATGAAACAAAGTAAATGTATTAAATAATTTATTGGCAAATCTGACTCTTTTTCCTCTCATAAATAGCAATTTATGACATAAATCTGTGCTTAAAAGCTATTGCTTTTGTTCTTTATTGATTTTAACATAAGACCAAAGATGTAATCGTAACCAAAAGACTAAACAGGGACATATTGTATACGTGTGAAGGTTTATAAGAGGATATTTAACGTACTTTTTTTTTTCAAATTACTCCTGTCTGGTTTATAATAGCCAGTTACTAAAATATCTCTGCAATTAAACATTTTTGTTACAAGTTTGGACTAGGCATAGTGACTGTGAGAAAATCAAAGGAATAACTTGCTCGTTCGTGTTTTAAATGTTACGAAGTATAGATTTGAGGCAATGGGCCTATACCGGCCCCCTGCCAAATCCCACCTCCTCCGACGTTCTGTTACGGGGATATCTCCTACCGTAAACGACGTTTTTGGAAGTTGCATACCTCTCCCGCTCCAAATCGGCACAAGTCTCTCTCATTTTTGAACCGCACTCCTATTATAGTGTGCCATTGGATTTTCCAATCATCCATTCCTTTGTCGGATAAAAACTCTATTCTCTCACCGCCGTACGTATCGGGCTTTGCAAAAATTCGTCAAGTGTTTGACAAATACCTTCACGAATGCATCGTGACACCCGAGACACCGTTTTTTACGAATCGTCGTTGCATATCCCTGGGCTTCGAACTTTGTTGCCACATGACCATTGTTGTACGCCCAGTAAACGCTTCGCGATGTGCGCGTGGCAGTCGGATTCACTCCATTTTGCAACGTTTCTAACCTACTACTTAACATAAACAGGTGGAAATTAGTAAGTACGGCTAAGAACTCAGTGTAACGACAGTTTGGTCGCAGAGCATTTTGTTGGCGTGGGTGGTTTTGTATCGTAGACAAATATTAGATATAATTAGGTTAGTTGTAGTCCACGTAACTAGTTAGTACACAAGTTTTGAGCGCCACAAGCTTTTAAAAGGGAAAATTATGATCTTTTGAGAGAGATAGCCCCGTAAAGCTTGAACCGGGGAGAAGAGGGAGAAACAATAAAATAACAACGGTTCCGCTAGTAACCTTATATTAATTGAATTTCCACAAACAGCTAAACGGGATTCATTTAAATATACAACTTCTATTTATGGCAATTGGTTATCACAGATAAATAATAATAATAAACGGTTATATCAGTTATTGAAAGTTTTTGTTATGAACGATTAAGTTCAAAGTTAAATATGTAATTAAAAATTATTGTTAATTTTATTAAATACATAAATAAAAAGTTTACCTCGAGTAGGATTTGAACCTACGACCTGTACTTTGCTAGAGTACCGCGCGTGTCTTTATGTATGTAGAACCAGTTCTACATACATAAAGACAAAATTTGCATCGATTGGGGCTTGAACCTTGGTGGCGCAGTTGGTTAGCGCGGTACTCTGGCAAAGTACAGGTCGTAGGTTCAAATCTACGAGGTAAACTTTATTTATGTATTTAATAAAATTAACAATAATTTTTAATTGGTTATATCAGTGTTTCCCAATACAATAACATTAATTTAGCATGCTTATATGACCGTAACTTGATTCACGGATCGAATAAGAATTTGTGTTAAAAATTCTTTTCGAAAAAAAACTAAATTAAAAGGTTAAATGCTTAGTTGACTTCTCGAGTTCGTTGAAAGATATTTCAAGGAAAATTGACAAACATCCATTATATATATATATATATATATATATATATATATATATATATATATATATATATATATATATATATATATATATATATATATATATATATATATATATACACGGTGGCGCATTAGTGTGACAAAGTTCCATATCTCCTTTATTTAAAGAGATACAAAAAATTAAATACAAAAGTTCTAAGACATGTTCTGGCGCATATTCCACAAATATTTTTAATTATACAGGGTAGATCATAAAAGCTTAGAAGTAATTTTAATTTTTTTTTTAAACAGAAAACCTTATATATTATTACATATTTAGATTCTACATACACTTTTAGACACATTTTGTGTATAATGTCCTATACCGAAGTCTAACCGTTTTTGACGAATTTCAAATTTTTTGCCAAAAATGACGTTTGCAGGCCAAAACATAGGTGGAAATCTTTTCTAAACGAAGCCTTTATCAATTAGTTATGGTTGGTTTCCTTGGAAATGGGGACCTACTCTAATGGGCTGTATTAATATTTTTGTAATACATTCATACAGGGTGATCAAAAATGGACAATAAAAAGTAGATTCAAAAAAACTTATAGTCATTTTTTTTAATGGAAACCCCCTATTTTTTAAGGGTGACTTTGTATAAGAGTGTATATTCCAAAAAATTGCATTTTTGAAATAATGACAATTTAACATTTAGTTGGCCGTGACGGCGGGGCGCGGTGAAACAAAAAAATCGAGCACTTCAGATAGAAATATTACAATTTATTGAACCCCATTAAAATAATTATTTTTTTAAACGAACTTAAAGTAAAGACAATATTTTTTTAATAATAATGTAACTAAACCTGTAACTAGTTATACAGATAAAAGTACTAGAAACACGTCAATTACGTACTACCTAATAAGTTGTTCGAAATGCAATACATCTCTCAAATTCGCTGCTTAAATTTCTACACATTTCAACACTAACGTTTTGAAAACAGCTTCTAATCCTAATCTTTATGTCTTCCTTTGTTGTAGGCGGTATTTTATAAACCTGCTCTTTGACGTACCTCCATATGCTAAAGTCCATTTTAGTAAGATCAGAGAATCTAGCAGGCCAAGCAACAGGCCCTCCCCTCCCAATCCAACATTCTGGAAATCTAGCATTTAAAAAAATTATTATCGGACCTGTGTGATGTACTGGGGCCCCATCATGAATAAACCACATTTCTTGTTGCGTATCCTGTGGCACTTGGCGTAACAAATTAGGTTTTGCAGAAAGTCTAAGTATACTTCCCCTGTTAATCGTTGATCAAAAAAATATGGTCCAATTACATGATTACCGACAACAGCTCCCCGAACATTTAACTAGTTAGAGAAGTATATCTTACAAAATGTGGATTTTCGATAGAATAGTAATGAAAATTGTGTCTGTTTGCACTTCCGTTTCTGTGAAATGTGACCTCATCTGTAAATAAAATCAAATGAACAAAATTTATTTGTTGGTTTATTTTGTTTTGAGCCAATTGACAAAATTACAGTCATCTTTGATAATCTTCAGGAACCAACTCTTGAAGTAGTTGAATGTGATAGGGTGCACTTTTTGAGACTTCAATATCCGCTGTACCGTACGTCGTTCAACACCAACCTGCTGCGAAATGGGTCGTTGTCCAATACATGGATTTTCGGTAACTGTTAATAGTACATTTAGTTGATTTTCCTCAGTCTGTGCACGTTTTTCCCTAGTATTTTTTTCATATAACACATCGCCAGTTCTTTCAAAACGCTTCAAAAGCTTTTCAAATGCCCTTCTTTCAGGTTGCCATTTCTCTGGAAACCGTTGTAGATACAGTCTTCTCGATAAGAGCGTATTCTTATCACTAGCTCCCAAAACAAAAATCATATCAACCATCTCGGCTTGCGAAAAATTCATTATTTACTATTCTAATTCAATTTGCTAGAAAATACACCAATGCATCACTCAAATTATCAACTGACAATAAATAATGACGTTTCTGATGATCTCTATTATTTTTATATGCCACGCCTCGCCGTCACGGCCAACTAACAACAAAACTTGAAAGCCGTATACGTGACGTACACGTACACGTACACGTACACGTACACGTACACGTACACGTACACGTACACGTACACGTACACGTACATGTACACGTACACGTACACGTACACGTACACGTACACGTACACATACACATACGCCACGTACACGACACGTACACGTACAAACTACACGTACACGTACACGTCACGTACACGTCACGCAAACGCACACGTACACGTAGCCACGTACACGTCACGTACACGTACACGTACACGTCACCACGTCACGCACGTCACGTACACGCACGACACGTCGTACACGCACGACACGTACACACGTATCACGCACACGTACACGTACACGTACACGTACACGTACACGTACACGTACGTACACGCACGACACGTACACGTACACGTACTACACGCACACGTACACGTGCAGTACGTACACACGTACACGTACTACACGTACACACGTACACGTACGTACACGCACGTACAACGTACACGTACACGTACACGTACACGTACACGATACACGTACACGTACACTACTACGTACACGTACATACGTACACGTACACGTACACGTACACGTACACGTAC
>JARFJB010002487.1:100000-322500 GCA_036346205.1 Vesta saturnalis | reverse complement strand
ATAATGTATGAGATATTGTTTTGTTTCATTGGTTGCAATTATTTTTATTTTATCTTTGACATAAGATAAAATTTATCGTAAAGTAAAATTAGAGTAAGTAATGTCGATGACCGATCAGTTGGTCTGTTACTACGTCATTTTATTTTGATTGCGTGCAAATGTATTGAAGTTTTGCAAGGAAGCGCCGCATCAAGGCTTTGGTGTTACCGATTCACCTAGCTTATGAGCAGTAATGTGAGAAAGTTTTTTGTTTGTTTTGTACTTTGCTGTGGAATATTCGCGTTTAAGGGTTTAGATTCCGATACTTTCGAAAATCAACAAACTGGCGCTCTTTTAATTTATCAGTTTCTCCTATTGTGCTTTATGTATTACGAACTATCGTACTTACAAAATTACTGACCAGCTAACCCCTTTTACCACTGAGCTGTCACCACCCCTCTCTTATCTGTTACCTTAGATTCTACTTCCATTTTCGTCCGTAACAACAGAGATCATACCAATCTTATCGAAACTTTGTTAAACGTCGTTAGCTAATAGAGAGTCAGCGATAGTGAAAGAAGGGTTGATTAGAAATATTGGAAATGTCATCCGATAGCAGTTTAAGTGTCATTTACAAGTATTTCTCATGGAGATTCCCAACACTTATTTCACTGGTAATTACAGTGTGAATTAATGAATTTAGCTTATCTTACGCACACAAGTGCTTATTGAAAGGTAGTGGCGTAGGTAACGTCACAGTAAACAATGTTATAGGTTTGTAAATAATGGAACATAAATATAGGTATGTAAGTTTTACGCTTAATGCAGGTTGGTAAAACGTTATTTTGCATCTGTCGTAGTTAGTTATTTGTTTCAATTTTTAATTTTTAGTTAAAATTTAGTACGTTTTATGATTTAAACATCACTGCGCACCCCGTACATTAAAAATTGTTATATTTAGGTCAATTTTAATCGAAAAAAACACGCAACTGGCATTTCCCAAGTTCGGTGTGTACATATCTTATTCAGGTTATAATAGGAAGGTTCCTACTGAGAGGGGACCAGTACATTTTGTCAGCAACTCTTTGGAAATCACATCCTATGGTAAAGTTGGGATCATTTGGGTTTTTTAATACACCATTAAAAACCCAATAATACTAAGTATTTTAATTATACGTAATATAATGGTAAAAATTTTCATTTTCATATTACGAGACAAATGCTTTGTAGATTTGGTTAGGTAAAAATTTTGCGATTAAAATAATTAATGTGTAAATATCAGATTAATGTGTATTGGTAAAAAGTCATTAGACTCGCATTACTAAAAACAAGTTTACGTCACATAAACATAAAGTAATACATCGTTTTATACCTTCGTGAATATTTACACGCAATTACGAGGATTATTCGATAACTACGTGGCCTAGCAGTACAGAGCGATCTATCAAGTGACCTGTTCTAGTGAGCGTCCCATATGAATTTATAAACAATGACGAAATTTAGCTGAGGGCAGTGACTAAAGCAGAGCTAGATTTAACACTCTCGGAATCCGCTCCTACGTTTTCAGGTTAAAAATTGGGTTCACGAATTTAAGAGTGAGCGTGTGAGCACAAATGATAAATCCCATAGCGAATGTCCAAAAATTGCCACTACCTCGGATATGACTGAAAAAGTCGATCGTATCGTGTTGGATGACTGTCGAGTAAAAGTACGCGAGATAGCTGAAAGTAACTGTAGAACTAAAAAGAGAAAGATGCTTGCCGTGTTAGGCCCTGCGGTTGTTCACAATGGTATAAGAACTGAATCGTTTAAGTGCTTTTCGCGTCCTTTTAGCACATTTCACCAAAATTACAAGTAGTTTCTGCGCCGTTTCATAACCGTCGATTAAACGCGGGTTTCACATTTCACAAAACCAAGGAAACACCAAGGTTTTCCGCCAACAAAGGAGGAAAAAACAGTTTTCTACTAGAAAAGGATATGATAGCAGTGTTGGGGATTTACGTGGAATTATCTAGATCGCCTACTTAGAAAAGGTGAAAACAATAAATGGTGAGTATTGCACCAATTTGTTGCAACAGCTTTGCCACAAATAAAAAAGGGACAGTCTTATTTGGTAAAGAAGGAAGTGATTTTCTATCTGGACTCAAGTCGTCGATGACAATGGCCAAAATTCATGAGTTCAGATTTTAACTAGTGCCTTATTCGCCCTGCTTGACAGATCTGTCTACCAGCGATTACCATGTGTTTCCAAACCTGAAATAATGGCTGGGTGGTAAAATACTTTCATCTATTCCGAGGCAATCGCTGCTGTAAATAGGTATTACGAGGACTCGATTCATACACCTTTATTAAATGCATTGCAAGTTTCAAGTATCGTTGGCATAAGTGTACTGAACGAGCAAGAGACTACATTGAAAAAAAATTGTTCGTTTCCCTTGTTAGGTCACGCAGTTGTCGAGAAATTCTCGTACGTAAAGATGTATACTTACACTTTTTGTGATCTACAAAGTGAAGTAGTAAAAGAGCCTTCGATATCTCTTCTATTGTCACGTGTATCCGAAAATAGCGGAATTTTGGTTGTTAGTTTCGAAACTTAAGATTCATTAGTATCCAGCATTTGAAATGTAGTATAAGTATAGTACATGAAAATTGAACAGATCAAGTGTAAATTTTGGAAGCTTTAAGTGAAATTACATTTTTCGTTGCTAATTGTCCGTGTTCTTAATTAGAATTCAGATTCCCGATTCCGAAATCAAAACCGACCCTTTTGGTTTAGTTGTTATAATATAATTGATATGTTATTAACGTCTTACTTTCCACTCGAAATAATTAAGGTTAAGTAAATTTTCTTTAAGGATCATCAGACCTATTATTTGTGTTTAATCATTAAGTGGCAATTAGCAGAAATAGAATTGCGTCATTCAAAGTATGGTTACTTTGTATTCAAATTATTTGCATAATATATGAGATGACAGTACCTTGGGAACGCAGTTTCGATTGATAAGGTAATTCTTTTCCGACACGGTGCCGAGTGTGAGTCTAGTTGCAAAAGCCGGCGTATGTGTGAGTTCGCCGCGTGTAGTACCGTGATAAAAGAAGTTTCGTTAGGGGTAGTTTCCTTGTCAACCCTTTAGTGGGGATATTCTAAGAGTTTTGATCTTCGCGGTTATCTAATATCGTTACGTACCGTTTGTCGGTGGAGACGTTATTGAAAGTTTCTTGGTGGAGGGTAGTGTTAGTACAGTAGTGCTGATTTCACTCTGGATTAGTCGCTCCCAGGGGGCGGATAAGATAACTCTTAATTCATGAACTCTGGTTACGATAGGTTCACGGCTTGCTCAGAGAACAATAACCATGCTATAAGTAATTTAGCTTCTCATATCGATAATTTACGTTCAAAAACTTTTATCAAATCTAGTTAAACGGACCGCAAGTCAAGTGTAAATATGTAAATACTTCAAGTGGTGTGCTATTACAATTAACGTTCATAAATTCATGGCGGCGACTTTCTTCTGGAAAGCTTTTGGGGGTGGCAGCACCAACAGTCCCTGCATTGGAACATCTACCGGACGTCGTTTCCAGCCGTTGCACTACGTGCTGTATAGAGAGAAAGAGTAAACTTAGGCTAGTCGATTGGTGATGGCTCAGTCTAGAAAATGGTAAATATTTCCGCTCACTTCTATTTGTGGCTACGTCGTTGACTTCTATAATAAAGTGATGGTTGATTTTTTGTTTAATAATAACTGACGCATAAATGCGCTTTGTTTGTCGTTCACCTTATTACTATATTTAATGAAGTCCTATTTTAAATAGTATCCATCTGTGAATTACTCTCTTATTGTGTGCGCTGCAACCGCTCAGGCGGATTTTGAGGAATTGATTATTTAACTTAAACTGGTAAAATTTAAAGGTTTAACGTTTGCTATAATTGTTTAATACTTTGAAAGTAAATTACAACAATTTAACGGTCTAGGCGAATGATCTAGCTAGTATCATCCCGAGTGAAACATTAAGCATTTTTATTCAAGTTCACAAGAATATTAAGTAGCAATTGTAATATCACACTGAGTTTGCTTGTTTATGTGTATGTTTTTATTCAGTTGTAGTATGTGTATCTAGGTTAATGACTTGGAAGTATTTTCTTTAACATGTAAACCGCAATTTCTTTCTACAGCGAGATTATTTACGTTGAATAACCTTTGTAAGGGATGAGCTAATCTGTTCACCTTCTAGCTTTGAGAAATTTAACTGTTTTCAGAAATTGATGGGTTACGTAATTATTTAATGGCTTTGCTTGACAACTGTTGATATTTGCTCCGATTTTATTCTGCTTCAACGTAACCAATAGAGTAAGAAGCCAATATTAAATATCTTAGCATTCATTTGTTGGTTGATATTATTTCAGTTGGTTATAAGCACTAAAGCGTAACGTAACAATACTGTTGAGTAATCTAAACATAATACGATCATTTGTTTTCTTAAGAACATGGCGTTCTTTTGTTAACAAATGCTAATATCACTTATTAGCCTTTCAAGTAATTACGATAGGCAAGTGAGTTATTTGGGTGTTTATACGAGCTGTAAACCATCGTAATTAGGCATTTCATCTCTATTTTTGTTGATTTCAAATACCTTGGCGCCCACTCGATTTAGGACTGCCGCTATCCCACTTACGTGTAAAATCAATAATAATACTTCCCTCCAACCACTGAACAGTCGACAAACCACCCCGTAACCTGTTACTTCTGTGTTACTGCCAATTTCGAAACTATGAAGGAAAAACTTTTTGAGATTCTGCTCTATGCTGAATATCGTAGCGTTGAAACCAGTTTATGGGAGGTTTACTAATATTTCCACAAAATACAAAAGCGGTTTCGGCTATCTGTCAATATTACTGAAATCTAAAGAAAAACAGTACAAACTTTCCACTAAATAACTTAAAAGAGTTCTTTAAGATTCCCTCTGAAAAACTCTAGCATTCAACACAGTCTTTGTATATAATTGAAATCCGTGAAACATCGCTTAAATGTATCTCTGTAACACAATAGCCATTGCATTTCTACGTGTTTGTTTTCTTTCTGATTTGCCTTTGATCACCACAATTTTTTTGTACGTTGCAGCGAAATTTTAAATTCTTATGCGCAAAACACTTAAGGCGATCATGCATGTAATAGGTACTCAAAATCTGGTTGGTTTCACAAGAAGCTCCATTAGCACGCTCGTTAACTTCTTATCTTACAAAAGATACGTGTGACCTAGTTGGGTTTAAAACAGATTCTTTAAAAATGTGTCAATGTAAATAAATGTAATTACTCACAATAATGAGATTTCTCTTGTCCAACTCTTCACTTAATTTAATTATGTTACTTATGTGTAAACCTAATGAGGTATGTGACTGCAGAGGAATACCAAAGAGACTATTGAGTATTCGTATTTCTGTTCTGATATTTAAACTGTAACTCTAAAAAAAATGTATTTTTCTGATTTATTTATTTTCTGTCTACTCATATACAGGATGATTATAAAATTTCATTTTATTGAAGGACATCATTATACATTAGGTGTTAGACACAATTGAATGATGACACCATTACGCACTCCTCAAAAAAAAGCTTTGTTCGTTATTGAGGGTAATCGGTATCATTCGTTTCGTCTATTACCCTTGTTACAATATTTAAGCCTGATTTTAATTGAGTAAAAGAACAAAATGCAGCTTATGGTTGCTGCAGTGGCAGCATGTTAGGTAAAACGAAATGGTGTTTAAGTTTCCACAAAGTCTAACAATCTTGCTAACTAAATGGTTTTGCTTTTTAGATTAGTACTAGAAGAATGTGTATATTTCAATTAAGACAACGAGTTATTGTGTTTGTGGCATTAGAATAGAATAGTTACAATCCGATGAATGTACTTATTTTGTTTGGATGGGAATCTTACGGACGACGTGCTTAGATACATTTCTCCCTTACAGCAAGAGAAAAGCATTTAAGTAAATATTCTTAATTCATACTATTTAAACGGTTCGGTGTTTTACAAAGCTCGGTACGTAAACATCTCTTACATACCTTTTCTAATTTTTCAGAGGCGTACAATTTATTTGCTGTTTGGCTAGATTTGTCTGTTTTATTAAAGCAGATAGCTTCATTGTTACGTCAGAGCGGGAACGGCTAGATGGTGGTGGTAACAGCGTAACTTCAGCGTTCAACATTTGCAGGTGGCGATTTGAGGATAGTAGCGAAAGGTTGAATTAAATTATATGTGCGATTGCAACACAGTGTGTGAAATACGTTACTCATGTTGTAACATTGGTTTGGTTTGGTCTAATAGTTGTTACAAGTCATTTAATGTTTATTGCTGTTTCTGTAACATTGTAATTAGGTATGAATGTGGCAGCAGGTAGCAAAGTCTTGTACAACCAATATAATTATTGGTCGGTTGGCATACGTCGTGAGAAATGTTCAAAATCGTTAATATAAGTTTCCAAGGATTATTTGTTTTCTAGAGACGGTGGCTGCTCTCAATTCCCAAGTTAGTCTCAAAATCAGTGCTATAAAACGAATTTTATGGACATAGAAAAAACGCGTTTTAGTTTTGCAAGAGAAGGGTCAGTGTTGCACTGAGACAATGAAAATCTGATTTTTGCAAATTAGAACTAGCATTGTATAGGCATTATGTGGTTTTGGGCATTTAACAGTTTTGTGGTTTATCGCGTAGTATGGTATCACGTAGAGACTCGTATGTACGTTAAAATTCGAGAAAACAAAATTGCACATCTGTAAACTAAATCCTTACAGAATATTTACCAATTTTACACAACTAGTTTGACGTAGATTAGAAATGTAAACTTAAGAAAACGATTTTTACTTGCTGCATTAATATTGTACCTTGTGTATATGTTCCCCTTAGTTTCATTTAATTTAAGAATCTGTTTATTGCTTTGAGTGTCCCCGTTCAAACAATCGACTATTTTATATAAACCATTATGTAATAAAATTTTAAAAAGAACATGTAATTAAATTCAAACTGACCAAACGCCTTAGTAATTTTATTTGAAGTCAGACGGATGAACCATTTGTGTTGTTTTCATAGATATCTCAAGTGTATATAAAGAAATACGTCTAAATATTTCCTGTTTTAATATTAATGCTTATGGAAGGTTTGTAAAAATGAAAAAAAAAGTTTAAGCAACTTAGCATCTCTGAATCGAAGGAAAGCTTTGTATTGTGGTAAATTACACTTTTTTTTCAAAATTAAGGAATAGAGAAGTTGAAGGCCGATATCTTCCATCAGTAGTGTGTGGTTTTATATCCCCGCCCCGTGACGTCATAGGTTACGCCACATCTCCTTACCTGGCCTACCCCTTGTTTATCAGATTCTTTTCCGGCGCTATTTTTAATCCTTTAGCGTATTTATGGTTGCTTCTTTTACCTCCAATTAAAGCCATTTTGGCATTTAGAAATTTGGTCGGCAATCCGGATTCTTTCCTGGTGCCATTTAATTAGATATCTTTTGACATCTTTTAGTGTACTCTGTCAGACCGGTCCTTGGAGGTAGGCCACCAGATTCTTTCCCGACATACGTCATTTTAACCCCTTGATGATGCATGTAAGGTTCTTTTGGCACCTTTAATTAGAGATCTTTTAGTTTGCTACCCTCTCGGGGTAGGCAACCAAAGTCTCATTTCTCCTATTCTTAAGGTACACCACCCAGCTTGCTGTCTGTCATACAACTTGTACTTGATTGGTCATCCCCCACATTGCAGTTTGCGTCTGTTGCACTACAACTTCCCGCTATCTTGAGACCCCCTTTTCTGTCAGGTGTAATTTCACCGCAGCACCATTAAAAATAAGGGCACCATACCGTCTTGTAGGACTCCGATATGAAATTGCAACTTATCTAGAGTTTTAACCTAATTGCAGGGGCATCATGTGTTTGTTTTGTGACGTCATGTAGTGGCGAACTTTTAAGAGTTAATGAGAATTTCCTGTACTAGAGACTGATCGAGGCTCTGTGTAGCAGTATACTTTAAAAACATTGTAAGAAGTTGAAACGGAGAATTTGAAATAGACTCCGCAACTTGACCCTGTGTCTTAGCTCCAGGCACTGGGTCTAGATTTTCTGTAATACGTATGACCATATTTTCGTGTGCTCCTCTGGCTTCCTTCTCTCTTGTCTACACCCATTTTGGCTTTTCACAGTTATTATAGCAAAAATAAAAAAGATACTATAAAGCTTAAATTTACAAGTGAGTAAACAACTATTTGATTAATAAGCAACACAGAAGTTTTTAAATTACGCAATATTACTTTTGACTTTCCAACCTGCATATAAATATGTAGGTATAGAAGAGTATACAATGGACCTTTTTCTTCACTATCGCTAAATCGACAAATTAGCTTATTTTACAACGTTTCACCAAGATCTATCATGATGTCTGTGTGCGTGAGTGTGTGTATGGATATATGTTGCATCAACGATAACTCCAGAACGACACCTACGTACTTAACATTTTGTATTTAAGTTTATTTTCATTTCGCTTGGAGATGATTAGATTTTGTGAGAAATCCAGAGGCGGTGAGGGGGCCATTTTTGGTTTTTATCAAATATTCCTAAAACAGCTGCATATTTCAAAGATATCAAAATACCTAGACATAGATCTTAAACATATCCATTAATTACGTGCTGTGCAATGTTTTGATACAACCCGTACTTTAGAGGCAAAATAATTCCTAAGGTAGAATTAAGTGTTTCTTAATATAACGCAAGGTAAGTCTAAAAATTAATTATATTACCGGGCGGTTTTGCAATTTTTTCTTAAGTTAAGATGTATTTATGTCTATCAATCTCTATCTGACATAAAGTTCTAAACGACATAGATTATTGTTTTTGTTTTTACAATGTTGCCTGTATTCGTTATGAACGTATAAAAAAAAGGTTGCATAGTTATCCTAAAAAAACTATAATTAAAGTTATTTGGTGCGTCGTGTGTTGTTTCACACCAGATATTTTAAATTACGTAAAATCATATATGGTGTATCATTACCCTAATTATTTTATAACAAAAACTTATAATTTACACCATTATAAATTACCATTGAATTTTAAAAATCCCGAATAGCTTCATATATGGACCCATAATATATATATATATATATATATATATATATATATATATATATATATATATATATATATATATATATATATATATATATATATATATATATTATGTGTGTATGTGTGTGTGTGTGTGTGTGTGTGTGTGTGTGTGTGTGTGTGTGTGTGTGTGTGTGTGTGTGTGTGTGTGTGTGTGTGTGTGTGTGTGTGTGCGTGTGTGTGTGTGTGTGTGTGTGCTCCTTGTTTACCCATTCGTTGATGTCTTCAACTTCGCATTTGCATCTTACATCTGCATTTCTGGCTCTATCCCAAAGTCCTTTTCTGTCGATTTTTCTAAGGCTTTTCATTTGTGTGGTTTCTAGCATTCTTTCTGTTCTTGCTGTGAAGGGTCGTGTGTAAGGTGTAAAAATCGATATCGGATCTTTTCGTATCGACTTTATGATTTTCATTGTTTACTGTAAAACAAATCAAAAACTTATCTGTAGGTTAAATATTTAAGATTGTTACTTAATGGTTACTCATTACTTATTTCTCTACTATAATGATCTAAATTTTCTACATGTACTGCCTTTACCATTTACGTTACGGATCATAATAGATTAAACTATTTCTTTTATCGTATGTGCTTGTCTACTTTATAAACGTTCTAAATAAACCTACGAGTGCCGTCTATTGGATGTACGTGGGTTCTGGTTAGTTTCACATTCATACATTTTACAGATATGTTACTTTGCTGAATTGCTGCTAGATGGGGGTAATCTTAAATAAGTATGTCTTACAAACAATTCTTTAACGAAATACATATAAATCTGATTTTGGCAATAATGATATCTTTAATAAGAACATTTTGTGCTGAAAATTTTCTTCCTGCGGCGTTTTTCCTTTTCCAAGCAGCCATCGTTGTGAAGTGCATATATTTTGAGGAAAATCTTTTTTTTTGCTTTTCCGTCGTTGTAATTAGACTCTCTCTTTCAGGCTTTAAATACTATATTTCAATACTGAAAGAGCTATAATTTAATCAAATCGTGTTAAATCATCACATAGAGCTCGTCTTCGATCTACAGACGCAAAACAACGTTATGTGAATAAATAGTTCTTACATCCCTTACCTTGTTTCTAGCTTTTCTTTATTCGTATGTTGAGATTAAACGTCATGTACCTTTTCGTCTCGGTTTTGGTTTAGCCACGATGTTCTCTGAACTGGGACTGCTCGTAAATGGCTGATAGCTGTACTGCAATTACTTTTGTCTCGTTATCGCTGATGTTACATTGTCACTGGAATTATTATGTTGGAATTTAAACTGTTCTAACTAAGTCTCAAAACATTGTGTCTGCACCGGTTGTGTATCTCGTATTATTTATGTATTTAGGTCCAACGTTAGCGCGTCACACTGTGTGATTTTAAATTATGGTTATTTGTTTTAATGGATCAGTGTTCATAACATTGTATCTAATTGGAATTGATTAGTTACTCGTATATGCATGCTACGATTAATATAGTGAACTGAACAAGCTGCTCGGATTATGTAGATATTTGAAGCTATAATTGTTAACGGGGTTTGTGCTTGGCTATTGTGAAACGAAAGTAGGAGTGTTATATATATATATATATATATATATATATATATATATATATATATATATATATATATATATATATATATATATACATATATGAAATCCTAGTTTTCAGGTTTACGTCTGAAAGATCTTTCAACGGACTAGAGAGGGGTATTACGTTCTTTTGTTGTTATTTATAAATTAGTAAATTGGTTTTAGTACAAGTAAAATCTCGGGACTTGCCCTCGTCAGTATTAATAGTGAACATATATGTTAATTACGAAATTTTACTGTTTCATATCGTGATATTAAGATAAGGTTACACTTTGCTTTTGGGGAAAATAAACGCATGTTCGGTGTGCATGCATAAATTATCTAGTCTTTGGGGAAACGTAAACAACGTCCCAATACAATAAATATAAATTTCTTGAGAGAATTTACAAGATTTCCTTTCATAAACTCTTCATGAATTCTAGTATGATGAGTTTCAAGTTCTTAGAAAGTCTAGAAAAAATGGCAACCAGTGTGAATAATGTATGTGATCCATTGCAAACGCCCATGGACATATCTTTCAGATAATTGTTTTAAAATTGCTGAACTTACCTCCTCTCCGGCTTTGAACACAAGAGCAATAATATTTCAAGCTCCATAGTGGTTGACTAACTGACACCACTTTCGCGTTTAGTACACCACTCAGTAAATCATAGATATGTTTCTATTTCGCGATAACCGTAACCTGACTTGCTTACCGTGTGCGTTTAACATGAGAAAACTTAATCGGCTTTATCTGCAGAAGCCACGATTATATCATATTCATTGTAACCATTTCTACGTCAATGATTCGGAAACGACCACTGTAGTTGCATTGCCAAACCGTAAATTGGCTGATTTCTAGTGAGACAATCACTTTGGAATGCAATTTAAGTTCTTCGGAAACGTCTATTGTTCTTAAAAGGCAACGTACAACAACAGAAAACAGCAATTGTTGTTCTTGAATGACCCTAATTTTCTAAAATGCTGACCATGAAAGGGTTTCTCCTGAAGTGTTTGGATTAACACTCGTTCCTTTTACTGCTTCAAAAACTCTCTCTAACCATTTTCTGACTGATCAAAACATAATGGTCACCACCAATCACAAAGCAGGGGGCGCATCTTGGCGGAGTTATGTGTAAATCAGAAACCATGGGTCGTGGCCTACCCTCAGGCCCTCCAATCAATCACAAAGATACTGCGGTTGCCTACCCTTCAGGGGCTGGACTGCCACAAAGGCTCTTAATACAGCTAAAAGGGCCATAATTGGGGGTGAAAATTCCATCAATGGGATTGAAAATGTCATCAAGGGGTTAAAAATGGCGCCGGAAAAGAAACCGTCAAAAAAGGGGCGAGATCAATCAGGTAGAAGGCGGCGTGGGCTACAACGTCATTCGATTAAACGCCATCTCACTCCCACTCACGTCAGACGAACCCATTTTCTATCTCACTCGCACTCACTGTCACAGATTGACCCCAACCTAATTAACTTAAGATAGATTAAATTCAGCTAAATGGGAGTTTGAACAATGTAGCTCAAAGTAATGAAAGAACGAGAAAGAAAATGTAGAAGGAACCCTGGTGCCCTAAAGTGCACATGAAGAGCAAATTTATGAACAAGAAAATGTTGTCAAGTGAATTAAAATACTTAGCTTTTGTATTTATATTTATATAAATCCATACTACTTCGATAATCATTACTGTTATCGTCCTCAGTAAGTGGTAATATCTTTAGGAATTGCTTAGAACAAATTTATAAAATATGAAAGCGCAAACATAAGGCTGCTGTTAATATAATAGTTTGGTAAACGAAAAAATCACGGAATCTAACTTTAGTAGACTAAAAACTGGATTCTTAATAAATTAAATATTACAAAACTGTATTGAAGATGACAAGTCAGAACTCTAATTTTAAATTGATAAAAGCATTCACAAATAGAAACTTGACATACCAATTAACAATATAGTAAAGTAAACTGGTATTTTAGGGATAAACTTTGCCAATGAAATGTATTTATCATATTATATGGTTATTAAGTGAGCGCATTTTAGGATTATTCTTGACTATACAGTGTTCCAAAAAATTAGGGCAAGTCAAAGTTAGTATCTTTTCAATTGGGCACCCTGTAGATTATGACATTTTTAGATTCTACGTGCAGTTATAAAACTTTATTTATACAGGTTCCACACATGTAAAATTTACGGTTTTTCTAATTCGAATTTTATCCAATAACACATTTACAGGTATAACTTGTACCACCCTGTGTTTTATTATGAAAACTTTTATAAATTGGAGCAAGGAAATATCAAGATTAAGTCTCTGTTCTGAAGAAGAAATATTAGAGATAAATGCTACAGGGTGTTCACAATATATGTTTAAAAACCTGCGAAACTCGAAATTCACAAATACCACTATTCTCATACGGAACACCCTGTATGTATTTACGTTGTGTTAACACTTTGATTGTCACGCTGTCCCATGGAACCTGCTTAAATGGTCCATGTAGGGCCCTGCAGTTGGCTGGCTGAGGAGCCGCTGGTTGATTTTCTATATGGGGGACCAGCACGGCCTCAAGAAAGATTTATATTTATATGGTTTTCAAAATATATTTTTTTAGATGTGTGGTCCCCTAGTTAATTAAAACAACTATAAAAGACAGAAATTTTTGTTTAAACCAAACAAAACATTATAAAATGAGTGCTAATTCGTAAAACTTATTAAACTAATAAATGTAACCTAATTATTCACAGTGTATTTCATTATAGCACGATAAACACAAAAACGGTTTTCCCTCGCAATCATCGCAGTAAGTGTGAACTTTCAATGTGCGATTAGTAGTAGTAGAAGCTCGTTGTTTTTCTTAAACTAAGTTTTGCAAAACCTTCTTACTTTATGGTTGCTTTCTCCTTCTTTATTGTTTATTCTGTGAATTCGTCGTTTTTTTGGCGGTGCTTTATTTCGTTCGTTTGGTTCATTTTTCCTTTCGACGGCATTTGCAAGATGTGTTTTACCTCTTTTTTCAAAGCTGTAATACTGATATTACTTTGGGTGACTTGCTTACATAAAATAAATGCATTAACCATAGAAGTTGTAAGTAGTAGTTCAAATGTAATTTTTTTGTACCATTTTACAGACCTACGAAGTGGATTAGAATGTGAACCCACTTGGTCGAATAGATCCGTGGAGATTTTTCCGCGATTGCAGTCTATTAAGACGTTAGGTACCTGTTTAGCTTTCCCATTTCTAGTTATTTCTATCATTTCAGCGTCATGCTTGGTGGACAACATTAGCATGTGTCTTTAGTCTTTCCACTTTAGTATTGTTATGCCTTCTTGACTCTCCATAGCTGAAACCTCCACTTTTTCAGTTTTTGACCTACAAAAGATTTTTGGGTAAATATTTCTGATTTTTACGTATTGTTCCAACAAAGTAGGTATTAGAATTAATTATTTTCTTTGCTAGAGGCTAACTTGTATACTAGTTGTCCGTTACTAAAGTGCGGCCGGATCCAGCAACATCCTGAGTCAGGAATGTTACAATTTTGCTCTCGAGTTAATCGTTCGCTGTCTTCAGCACCTCCGTATATCTTAATATTATGTGTATAGTCCATGCCTGAACATAACTTAAAAAGCTTTATAGCTTTTGACTTTATATATTATTTTATTGATAGAGTCTGTCTCTAAATGGCAACATAGTTTCGTCGATACAAACGCATTCTTTGGGAGTATATAAGTCTTTATACTTTTTTTAACAGTGTCTTTATACTTTTTCTACCTGTGCTTGAATTATAGACAATTTGTCTCCTGCTACAGCTTCATTATTGTCTGCAAAATGTATTGTTCTGAGCAAAATTTCAAATCGATTACGACTCATAACGGAAGGAGGAAAATTTATGTTCAATATGGAGTCTGTTGACCAATAATCGGCCAATGTGGGTATTTCGACTATTCTCATCCATGCCATGAGGTTCAAAAATGCTTAATTTCGGATTTAGTTGTAGAAACCCAGGCGTGGTAGTGTGAATTAGCGCCAGCATCCGTTTCAAAGAATACGCTGTTCGCGTAATGATTTGTATGTGAAATAATTACATCATCTCCAATAGCCTCATAGATTTCCCATGAATTTGCATTTACCAGCAGCGCTGCAACCCTTGACTTTATTCCAGAAGGCTCATTGAACGGTGGAATAGTTTTGTGATTTCCTGCTATTGGACCTCATCTTTCTAAATCAACAATATTCGGGTTCGCGGGAGGTCGAAGCTACACTTAGACTTGGTTCAGTAATTTTATGTGTATTTGTACCATTTGGGGACACATTTTTTGAACTCTACATTTTGTTGTACTCTCTGGTACCTCAAGATTGCCTTTCGAGTCCGAGTTGTGTTCAAAAGAATCACTAGAAGACGGGCGATACGAATCACTATCAGAAACTGGAAAAAGCTCTATAAGAGATTCGTTTGAATTTGAGTCATCCAAATGCTCTGCAAGTTTTTATAATTATATCTGAGTAAGTGATTTTGAAGACGTTTAAAAATATACCAGCTTTTTGTACAACAAGCTCAATATAATAAGATAGATGTAGGCTAATAATAGCGTTTGCAAACACAAACGAACTATAATGACAACAGACCACCACCAAACAACAAAAACAAACTAATAATAACGCATATCGCTTGGAAACGCTAACGTATCGTTCAAAATATAATAGCCGTGCAGACCAGGGTCAAGCGACCAGCGGCGTGGTAGAAAAATGTTTTTAAAATTTATAGTTCTGGGGCCGCGCTGGTCCCGTGGGACCAACACAAAAAAAGCAAAATACAAGTGAAATAAGGAACTCATTTTTATTTGGGGCATAAAGACGATTAATTAAGGAAAAGTAATAAATTGTATTGGCAGTAAAAGTGTTAAAGAGAAGCAAAAACAACACATTCTTCATAGGTATGTTTTATACCTATCTCTCACTATTTTCGAGTTATTTGGATTTTTCTATATTATTCAACATTTCAACGGTTTTTCTTGTGACTATTCGCAGTAGCCATGTAAATAATTTCCCACATGACAAATATTTGATCTGTCAAACTGCTGTTGCATTTTGGTAGCTGTTTGAGAGTGTGAAAGTTTTGTAAGTTCAATAGTAGATTACACTAAAAGTAAATTAATTGAAATGGTTTATGTGTTAGGATAGGCTCAAAAAATTGCCTGCTTGATCAATGGTTATACAGAAAGACATATTCTGCTCGATTCCAACCCACTCAGCTCACTTTTGAAAATTAAATTAAGATAAAATTAAATATCATAGTAATCATACTACATAGTGTTTTCACTGTAAAATAACAATTACAATTATTAAAAAAAAAACGATTTCTTTGTCAGATTTGACTCGATCTTTAGTTGATATGTCAAATTTCTATTTGTGGATGATTTTATTAATTTCTAATTAAAGTATCGACACTTAATCGTACTTAGGATGAAGTTAAGCGTTACTGTATTTCACGATTTCTCAGAACTCGATCAGACAACGAAGAGATCGTTACTTTGATTATTTTTTGATGTGAGATATACACGTTCCTAGGTCAGAGTGACCCTACTGTAGTACAAGTGTAACAGATAATTTTTTTATACAAACAAGGTAAACATTTTTTTTCAACACCCAAATTGTATTCATTATATAATTTATAGAAGCTCTTCTTACATGAAGTGAAACCGAAAGTTAATTCAATAAAAAAATCACGTTTTTCTCTATATTTTATTTTGCCATGGCTCAAAGTAATAATAGAGATTTATCCGATCAATGATACAGAATTCTGGAAGGATATCCACGATAATGATATACCAATCGAGTATCCTGTGCCAGAAGATTCTACAGAAGCTGGTAGAACGCTATTATCTCACGCCGATAGGAGTGACGTTGACGGATAAGATCACTAAATATACAGCGAACATGGTTCATATACCGATTCAGATTTGAATCCTGCACAAGATTTGTAAGATGACTTTGAAGGAGGAGTAGCGGATGAGCAATTTGATTTAGATAGGGAAAGTATTTCGGACGATAACAGCAATAAATCAAAAGCGGGATGGTATGGAAAGGATCGAACAAAATGGGAAAAAAAGCACCTGCTAGAAGTAGAACTCCTGAAAAAAATATTGTGTAAGTTTTAGCAGGTTTGAAAGGTAATCCACCGTCTACAGCACTAGATGCGTGGAAACTCTTGATATCAGATGAAATGTTATACATTAGCACTGACTGCACAAATCAGCGTATCCACATAATGAGATATAAGTACCAGACATTCAAGAGGCGCAACAATTCTCCATCAAAGTTGTCACCCTCTTTCGTTGGTCCAACAGACAAAATAGAAGCGGAAGCATTTATTAGACTTTTATATTTCCAAGGAATATTCAAATCTGGTTATGAAGACCTTCGGTATATATGGTCAACTGACGGCACTGGTAGAAAGTTATTTCGATGTACAATGTCGCTTCCGCGATTTCTCTTTTTGTTGTGTTTAAGATTCGATGATGCTTCATCTAGTTTCTTGTGTTCCTAAAAAAAGAAAATCTGTGGTCTCAAACTCCCATTATGATGATGCTATAATTGAAAATCATGATTACTACGCGCTCACTTGATGCATTGAATGAAAAGTGCGCCACGTATTCTACCTCCCATCGGACTCAACGCTGGCCGATGGTAATTTTTCATACAATTTTGAACTCAGCTGGAGTGAATAGTCGAGAGTAGATATATAGGAGCGGTTCTGGACCACTTCAAGGTCACTCGCGCTGTAGTGGTTAGAACTAAAAGCTTTTGCAGCTGGGAAAATAGCAAACATATGTAACTTACGCATGCTTTAACTAAAAATCACTTTTTAAACAGTGTTTAGTCATAGTGAAATTTCGAGCAAGTAAAGTCGTTATAATGCAAGCAGCAATAAAATCATTTCTGGAACGATCCAAACTCAGAAGTTCACCGTTATATATGGATACCTCACATCGTTGTAGTAGCAATATGGATAATAATGTTGTTTTCCCAGTTGCAACCAAACTACTAATGAACACATCCTTCGTGTTTAGTAGCGTTTTAAATTCTTCAATTCGTGTTTCTTCTTTGAAATACTCATAAAAGTGTTGAGGTAATATACATTTAAAGTCATCTGTTTCCATTACTATACGTTCACCGTACTTAGTATTAATTACTGTCACATCAATCAATTTATACTTTCCTGATATCTCGAGGTCACATACATTTTTAAAGGGTTTGCAATAGGTGCTTTGGTTTAACCCTGTAAATTTCATGTTTACAAGTTGCTAACTGACTAATCTCAACACGAACAGCTTGCTGCAGTTTATATAAGAAAAATTTGTCCTTGAATACCTATCGCAACCATTTAAATACCCACTTTGATCTACTTTTAGTTTGACCTTGACTCAATTTAGTCATTTGACCTTGACCTAATTATTGACATGTACAACAACCTGGCACTCTTCTCGTTTCCATGTATTTTTATATTTCTAAGAAATGTAATATGATACCGTCTCCGGGATTAATAACCTCTTTTGACCTGAAAACTACTTCTTGTTTGCTTGAAAACTCTATTTTTAGATTTCTAATAATTGTAATATGATGATGATTATGGCCCCCGCCTTGACCTATTTTTAGTTTATTGACCTATTGACCTTTACTCAATCTAGTTACTCCTTGACTTCGAAGTAATGTACCGCAGGTCAATGATCTTTGACCTTGAAAATTCTATTTTAGATTTCTAATAATATGACGATTTTGCAATTTCTATTTTTTGCTTTATATCTTTCTCTCCAAAAATTTTAATTACCCGCCAAAAGTTTGACCTTGAAAGACCTCCAAAAGCATTCAGTTCTCACCACCAGAGGGCGAGTGACCTTGAAATGGTTCATAACAACTCATATATATATCTACTGACGAGTACTATATCAATTTTCATTGGGAATTGAAAACACTCGTTTCAATTATCTGAAAGAACGCGGAATGGTCCTATGTACACCGAACATGTGACGTCGAATATACTGTAACCATATCCCTCGTTGTTCTATCAAAAAGAAAAAGATGTGGAATATGTCCTAACCAAAAGGACCGGAAAATCAATACTGTATGCTCAACCTGTGCTACATAAAGGGTGACCAAATTGTATTTAAATATAATTTTTTATTTTATATGAGTTTTCGAATAGTTATGTTACATTTCTTTTTAGTAAATATAATTATCTTTCAAAGTGTATGATTTTTATTACAAAATGAATATATGGGCCACAGTGACCCGTGGGTAACATTTAAGTACCGTACGTTTGTCAGTAGCAGTTACGGGTTAACTTTGCTCTTAATTATGACATTTTTCACTGTTAGTGTTCGATCGATAGAGGGTATTATGATTTATCATCTTCAAGGCAGTTGAATAATATTTGATTTATTAGTGATCTAGTTACGATTTACTAAAATTAGATTGCATAGTAAGCTTTATACGTTTATCAAAAGGTTATATAAATAGCAGGCTTATGTTTGCTTCTTATCTTTTTCATATTTCATAAATTTGTTCCCATATCATAAGCAATTCTTAAAGAACAACACATACTGAGGACCATATCTGCAACTGTGATCGAAACGTATAGATTTATATGAAATATAAATACGAAGACACCCAAAAGCAAAGTATTTTAATTATTTGTAATAATGGTGAAAGTTTACATTGTCAAGTGAATCTTTAAATAAAACAAAATGTAGACTAAAAGCAGTGATATGTAATTTTACCATAATCTATTAAGGTGCTATATTGGGTAGGCATGACAACGTTATAAATTTTAGGAACGACAACATTATGTAAAATTAGATTGAAAACGAATAAGTTTATATAATACGTAAGATGTAAAACTGAATCAATAATTGTTAAATTTATTCGAGTTTATGTGCATAGAAATGCTTTTAAGGCTTGAATTCCTATCATAATAGGACAATATCGTTATGGATCTTTTCAAATTCAGTACGTCGCTATTGCAAAGTACCTGAAACATATTTTTAACGTAACTGGCTGCTCTTATTTGGATGATACACTTGAATAAACATTGTTATTTCCAGTTTCTGCAGCTTTATTTGACTAGATGTACAAAATGCAAATTTAAGATCGTGTACACCGTTAAGAAAGCTCTCTCGTACTGTTAGTTAAAAATACATTATTTATGAAGCTTTTCGTTTTCCTTGCTTTTTGCGCTTAACGAAAATTTTAATTACAGGTAAGTAAATGGCCATTTAGTAAATTTCGTCTTATTAAACTTAAAATCTGTTTTATTAGAGTGCAATGAAATGGCACTCTCGCGCGGAAGTAATTTAAATTAAACTTTTGTTACCTTCATTCAATTTGAAGTTAATCAAAATGTCATTCTTTAGTTTAATTTAAAACGTAATTCATTTATCCGGCGTTTAGTAAAAATTCTATTTATTTGAAATTCTTACAATTTGATGTAAACGCGTGGTACATTTATGTGCCTGACAATATTAAAAAATAATTATAATATTCACATTTCTTGGCTTTGTTCTGTTTGCGAGCGACGAAAATTATGAACAAAGCCCTTAGTAGCACAGGGACCCACTTCAAAGGCGATCGTCCCTAATGAACTATTGAAAGCTATTTCAAAGTACAGGTCCAGTGTTGGTGATTGACCCTAGGTCAAATCCAGAGTACTACTAATTTGTTTAAGGTCCAAACGTTATTCTTTGCACGATTATATTATTTAAGAATGATCTTTCACCCTTTCTCAATCATTACAATAATAGGAAGGAGGCTGCGTTAGCTATGTATGCCGATGATACTTGTAAAAGGCAAATTGGAATTAAATACGTATTGTATGTGTGATATGTTTGGTTGGTTTAACAGTAGTAAATTCCACGTACACCACGCCACGTGTGACAAAAGTTGGTTTAGAATTTCTTTGGATTAACATACTTGGATATTGTAAGTAAGAGTTTAAAGAACTGTAGCTTTCCATGAATATTATTTTGTGTTGTTATTGTAGTTTCGTTAAAGGAAATGGATATGTTTAGAGAATTAAATTTTTTCATTGCTGTGAAGTTTTAAGAAAAGTAATGTTACATATTTTTATTGGGGAACTGCTTTGTAAGAGCTGTCGTCATTGAAGCTCATTGTGATCGAACTTCGTAAAGCAATTAAGTGGTTTTGCATACTTTGACATCTGCCAGTTCATTTCTTGGTAGAGTTGTTAACGGGTGATGTTACAGAAGGTCTACGTAGGTAATGTTGATTGCGTTGTTGGCTGTTATCTCGATTTTAGTTATATGGTTTAGTGAACACCGGTGTAGCTTAAGGTATATTTTCTCGTGAGAAATGTCCAGTTTGCATTTTTAGGATGGAATATTTTTAGTAGTGACGGTTAAAAAGCACGTGATACTGTAGGGTAAAGGATTTTGTTGTTCGCTCTTTTTAATAAGTCAGAAAGAGGCAGTTGTGAGAATTGGTTGAGAGTTTGGGGCTGGTGATATAGATAGTGCGCGTATTATACCTACTACACACCCGGTGTTTATCTGAAGATATTGTGACGAAATTAGCCCTTTTTACTACTTGTGTGTTATATATAGAATTTTATCAACCTGGGAAGTCTTTTGTGTTTAGTTTTAGTTTTAGTTTTAGTTTAGTTTAGTAACATTCTCGTTTCCTTTGAGAAATAAATTGTCGATTTTTAGTATTTTCTGATTAGGTACTTAAATTAGTTTTATGCTTTAAGCGGATTGTCGTGTTTACTATTTGGTTTATGGAGTACCTCGTGCTGTATAATATTGGGTGTATTGACCAGAAAGCGACCATAATATTTGCCCTACTGAAATAAATGGTCAAAGTATTGACTTTTGTATTACGTATGTGACTGAGAATGTAATTCCATAAAAAAATTTTAATGGGTATAAAAATAATACTATGAAAAAGAAAACTTTTTAAAAAACACTCTTATTTACGCGTAGAAAGTGCACTAAAATGAGAAAATAGTTTTTTTCTTTGCACCAAAAGGTGATCATAAATCTTTACAACTAAAAATTAAAGCGTGAGGCGCTCATAATAATTCGTCTCCGTCACATGTTTGGTCCATTGTTTGGTCCTTACATTATAAATGTTTGCCTAAAGCACAGTATTTTTCAAAAAATATGGAATAATGCGAAGTTTGTTCCCATACTAAAAACAAATTAGCCTAAAGGATACAATGACGTGCAATAAATTGCAACTACAGATACAGTTGCAATTTTAATCATTCAATCAATCAACTACAATCGCAGTTATAATTACACTAACAGATCCCGTGTCACAGGTACAAGTACAGAATTTCAATTACAGTTATAACTACAGTTACAAGTGTAGTTACAATTAAAGTTAGAATTACAGTCTCACTTACTATTACAATTTAGTTACAATTAGAAGTTAAAGTTGCAGTTACAATTATAGTTATAATAACAGTTACAATAATAGTTACAAATACAGTTTCAGTTACAGTACAATTACTGTTACAACTACAGTTACAGTTACGATAACAATTGCAATTACAATTACAGTTATAACTACAGTTTCAATTATAATTATAACTTTAGTCACAATTATATTTACAACAGTTACAGTTACTTTTAAAATTATAATTACAGTTGCAATTACAGTCACATTTACAGTTAAGATTGTAGGTTACTATTACAGTTAAAAATCGAACTATAATTATTGCACTTATAGTTACATTAAATCCACAATTGAAAGTACAATTACATTACAGTCGCTTACACTTACATGTACGGTTAAGGTTAGAGTTACAGCCACAAGTACAATTACAATTTTAGTTAAATTTGCCTGTAAAGCTATTGTTATAAATACAGTTACCATAACAGTCACAAATACTGTACAATTACTGCTATAATTACACTGACCATTACGGTAACATTATTAATCGCAATTACTGTCACAACGACTATTACAATTGTAGGTACGATTACGTTATTTTACAGTTACCAATATAGCTATAATTTCAGTTATGGTTAATTTATACATATTACTGCTGTTACAATTACACTCCCGATTACTGTTGCAATTAGGGTTACAATCGCAGTTATAGTTACAGTTACAAGTACAAGTACAGCAGCATTTACTATTACAGTTAAAATTACAGTTAGTCGAAAGAACAATTATAGTTACAATTTGAGTTGCAACTACAGTTACAATTGCAGTTGTATGCGTAGCTTGAATTACAGTTGAAAATACAGTCACAATTACTACTACGATTTTAGTTAGAATTACAGTTACAGCTACACTTACAATCGCAGTTACTATAACAATTGCAAATACAGTTGCAATTATAGTACAATATTGCTACAACTACAGTTACAATTGTGGTAAAAATTGTAATTTGAGTTACAGCTTTAATTACAATTACAATTATAGTTATAGTTTTAGTTGCAATTGTAGTTACAATAGCAGCTTACAGCTTTTAAAGCTACTTATTAGAACTGCGATGGTAACGATAAATTAGAAGTAAAGTTATAGTGACAATTGCATTTCCAATTACAGTGACAATTACAGTTACGACTGTAGGTACTATTACAGATACAAATACAACTATCATTGTAGGTACATTTATAACTACTATTGCAGGTAATTACAGTTAGAATCGCAATTATAATGACAGCTACAAGGACATGAATAACTGTAGTTACAATTACACTTAAAGTCGCCAGTACAAGGACAGTTATACTTAGTGTCGCAATTACAGTTACAATCGCAGTTGTAGTTACAGTTGCAAGTGTAGGAATTACAGTTAGAATTGCAGTCACAATTGCTGTTATAATTTTAGTTACAATTACATGTAAAGCTACAGTTATAATTGCAGTTACTATAACAGTTGCAAATAAGTTGCAGTTATAGTACAGTTACTGCTACAATTACACTTGCAGCTTCAATTACAGTTGTAAGTTACAGGTTACAATTATAGTCTCCATACAGTTACAGTTTCTTCTAAAGTTATAATGACAGTTGCAGTTACAGCTATAATTGCAACTATACTTGCAACTCCGACGTCACAATTGGAAATAAAGTAACAGTGATAATTACATTTCCTATTACAGTCACAATTACGGTTACGGTTGTAGGTGCGGCTGTGGTTACTATTAAAGTTACAAATACAGCTGTGATTGCAATTACAGTTACACATATACCTACTGTTGCATTTACAATTACACTCAGTCACAGGTACGATTACAGTTACAATTAGCGTTGCAATTGCAGTTACAATTGGAGTTGTAGTTACAGTTGCAAGTATAGATGGAATTATAGTTAGAACTACAGTCACAATTACAATTACAACTATAGTTATAATTACAATTAGAGTTACAGTTATAGTTACAGTTACAATTGCGGTAACAATTGCAGTTAGAGTTTTAATTACAGTTTCAATTATAGTTATAGTTGTAGTTACAATTATAGCTACAATTACCTTTAAAGTTATATTTACAGTTACACACACAGCTACAATTACAGCTCTAGTTAAAATTGCACAGTACAATTAGAAGTAAAGTTACGGTGACAACTACTTTTCCGAGGGCAGTTACAATTACGGTTCCCATTACAATTACAAATACAGCTATGATTGCAGTTACAGTTACAGATACAATCATTACTGTAATTACTGTTATAATTACAGTTACAAGTACAAGTACAACTTCAGTTTCAATTGTAGTTGAAATTACACTTAGAGTCACAGGTACAATTACAGTTACGATTAGAGTTGCACTTATACTTACAATTACATTTGCTATTACAGTTGCAAGTGTGTTTAGAATTACAGTTGGAAACAGTCAGAATTACCATTAGAATTTTAGTTGCAATTACCATAACAGTTACAAATACAATTGCACTTACAGTACAATCACTGCTACAATTATAGTTACATGTACATTTACAACAGCAATTACAATTACCCATACAATTGCAGTTAGTCACATGTACAATTACAGTTACAATTATAGTTGCAACTCCAATTATAATTACAGTTGCAAGTGTAGATGGAGTTACAATTATAACTATATTCACAATTACTGTTACAATTTTAGTTACAATTACAATTACAGTGACAGTTACAGTTACAGTTGTCATAACAGTAGCAAATGCAGTTGCAAATGCAATTTCAATTCCAGTACATTATTGTTACAATTACAGATACAGTTACTGATATAACTTTAGTTTTAATTGCAGTTACAGTTGTAATTACAGTTACAGTTACAATTGTATTTGTAATTGTAGTTTGAGCTAGAGTTACAGTTGTAATTACAATTCTAATTGCAGTTATAGTTATATTCATAATTACTGCTATTGTAACTGTGGCAATGATAGATAGGTTTACTGTCACTGTTTTGACGACGATTACTGGTATGATTACAATTACAGTCACAATTGCAGTAACAGTTACGGAAACAATTACGGTTGTAATTACATTTATATTGACAGGTACAATTGCAATTCTGACTACAGTTACAGTTGTAGTTAGAATTATCCTAGGAATTACAGTGACAATTACTATTACAATTTTAGTTACATTTACAGTTAAGGTTACAACTACATTTACAATTACAAGTGCTGTGAGAATTTCAGTTAAATTATATTTACAGTAATAGTCACATTTACAATTAGAATTACAACTATGGATAAAGCGCAGTTACAATTACGGTAACGTCTATTGCAGATAAAATTCTAGTTGCAGTGAAAGGTATAGTTGCACACATTAAACGTGAAGGGTAGTAGTAGAATCAACTCCCAAAAACAAGTAACAAGTAAACATTAAATATTTAAATCTCTTCGGTTATATGAATGCATCATAAAATGAATATCTTTTATTTACCCGGAAGTGAAACTTGTTCGTCTAATGTGGTTCTGTCTGCTTTTTATTTCATTCGCACATCTGAAAAACATCTCGAAACACTTAATTTTGTTATACTGTTATTTAAAAAAGCAGCGGAAACTATTTCGTTCTGGTGTCAAATTAATTTTTGTTGATTTGCATTATATATAAGCCAAAGACAGTTTACTGGGCTGAAAATTAATGATCATGTACCCCAATTAGATTATGTAATTAGTTATTGATGTTTGTATTCTTTAATAAACTAAATCAGTTTATTCGCAACCATTTTGAAGAGATGAATAATTCTAACGCATTAAAAATTAATTTACTCAAAAACCGCATCGCAATCTCTGTTTTTCCGTTTTCTCTTCGCTTCATTTCCGAAATTTTACAATGCGTTACTCCGGATACTAACTTTAATTCATGAATGTAAACCTTATCGTTCATTTTACAAGCTTTATCAGGAAGTTCATTGTTCAAAATTCTGATGAATGCGTTTTTGTGATTAACAATTTTACTTACGAAGAAGTTTTCCCTTGAGAAGCAATAACATGTGTTTTTATAGACACAGTCCCAGTTAAAATCGCACAACACCGCTGTTTTTCTAAATTTGATTTTAGCCGGTTTTGTGGGATAATTTCCGCGCCATCTTTTTCGTGGTGATAAATCGCATACCTGAAACAACCATATCGTGCTCTCGATCTCTACAATATATTTTTCTTTTTTCTCTTTTTCTGCTCATTTCATTTACGTCGAGAGCGTAACTTAATAAAGCACTTCTGTGGTCGCATAACAAATTAGGCACTTACATAATTGTTTCTCGACAAAGTTCCATTTGTTCGCTCAAGTACTTTATATTTTGTTGCAGCAGGTGTCGCTGTTTCTAAGGACTCTATAAAATTATGAGCGAATCTAATTTAATAACCCTCCTCGTAAACAGACAGACATAAACAAAGAGAGAGCCGCACACACGCTCTAGTATACATCTAAGAAGCGCATCAAAAAGTTTTACGTGATCAGAATTGATGATCTATTAATCAAATTAAATATGATTAGGTATATGTGCACGTACCTTTTAGAGAGTTACTTAATTAATATTTCGTGTTACACTACTCAAAACTTTTCATTAATTTATCAGGTATCACATTTACAATTCGGTTTATTTCATGTTGATTGTAATTGAAGGGGAATCCCCAGAGTCACGTGGATTGTCCTGTTTCAATAATGATCTCCCTCTGTTATGGTGCTCTAGAGAGCTAAAGTACATTGGATGTGGATATGTATTCGAATGACATCTAACAATATCAATGCATACAACTACTTGTTATTTACATTTTACGGAACGATACAGATGAATTGAATTTACTAGGAACGTTTGTTACTCTTCGAAAGCTTCCCTAAGGATAATCAACTCAAGGTATTATACAATTGGCTCTGTTTACTCTCAAATCATTTGAGAAAATATCCGAACTAATTTGGATTCAGTACATGACAACATGTCTTTCTCAATGTGCCTTTGACATGTTTCCCCTACAATCCTCATTGTTTTATAAAAGTTTTGCAAGAATTTACTTATTATAATTTTCTTTATGTCTTTCAATTGTATTGCACGCATGAAGCATTATTTTTTATGTTTTATTTTCTACTTTAAAACCTTTTGCATCGAAATTCTATTATTATAATTTATAATAATATTACAATATGATGGTGATTATCGCAGGATATAAGAAAGCTTTCCATGGAGAACTTTTTTCATGTAAATCAGTATTCGTTTGAGTAAACTACAAAGTCAACTACTGACAAATGAGATATCAGAACTCTACGTTAAAGTGTGGATTATAAAACTGTATAATATTAGTAGAGAATTTAAACTAGGTCCACATCCATTCCTTCAGGTGATGGCTCGCTAACAAAAACCGTGTAAATGAAAACCTTATGCAATGTTAGATTTTCAAGAGAAAACGCTATCCCTCGTACCATGAATGGTTTCGTCTCTAGCAGAAATAGTGTTTTATCAGTGAAAAGTGAAGGAGTCCTTGGTATTAGACAAAAACAAACCTGAAATTAAATTACCCTATATTAATTACAACTACATTTACGGTTATAATTACTGCTAAAATTACGGTTGCAATTACGGTTAGTTACGTTACAATTATGACAATTGCAGTTAGAATTGCGATTATAGTTATTGTTACAATTACAATTGCTGATGCAATTGCAAATTACGCTTAGAATTACCGTTACAATTTCTGTTCCAAATACTTTTACAATTGCGGTTGCAAATACGGTTATAACCACGATTATAATTAGGATGACAATTACCTTTATAATTACAGTTGTTATTAGTGTTACAATAGTGGTTACAATTACGGTTACAATTACGATTATAGTTATTGTTACAATTACAATTGCTGATGCAATTGCAAATTACGCTTAGAATTACCGTTACAATTTCTGTTCCAAATACTTTTACAATTGCGGTTGCAAATACGGTTATAACCACGATTATAATTAGGATGACAATTACCTTTATAATTACAGTTGTTATTAGTGTTACAATAGTGGTTACAATTACGGTTACAATTATGATTACATTTATTTCTACAATTACGGTTACCAATGTCACTACAATTATGGTTACGAATATAATAACGAGTAAGGTTCAAATACTTAAAGTACTCATGTATAAATAAACAAAACAAGGTAATAATTATAAGGAAACAAAACAGAATACCCACAGAAGTTGTAAACAAAAATTTGTGCGTAAGAAGATCAGATTACATTCTCATTCGTTATTGCATCAAGCAGAAATTCAGGTAAAAAATAAATAGTAGGTAGAGTGTTCATATACAATTAGTTATTTGTTAGATATCATTTCGTCACAAAATTAAATGTCACTGTTTAGCAGTCATTTTTTTTAAACGCGCAAATATTACAAGTGTATTAAATTACGTTATGTAAGTTTAAAAATTGTATAATTCTGTACTAAAATCAATATTTTTTAGAACGGCAGAGGTAATATCATCACCACTTTATTTTTTTTTTTGACATGTATAATTAAGTTGCAAATTTTGTTTTGCCTGTACAGGTTGTCCCATTTTCCTATGTTTTACGGGGTATCTCGCTTATTTTTTAGGTTAGAACCTTGCGGTTTTCGCGACACTGTGATATTTTTTATTAAACCAAAGATCCACTAATCAAATTTGCCATAGCCATCTTAGTTTGTGTGCTACAGGGTGATCTCAGAAAAATTGCATTTTCAGTCATCCCCTGTAACTCTGTTATTGTCAGACATATTAAAAAAGTAAAAACTGATGTTTGTAGATTTTTTTACGTAGAATTCAGTGGCGATACTCAGATTTTCTTTAGAGGTCACAGTTTTTGAGATATTGGCATTACCTACTTTTTTTATGGGACACCCTATATATTTTTTTAATATCTTTTTCCCCTTGCTAAGAGCTTTTCAAAAATATAGCATAGTCTATATTTATTTTTATTGACGTGACAAAATTATTTTCTTCTATAATTTACATTGATAATAGTGGATAACCGTGGGTAACCATGGTAACTCAAAAACAAAATAATTAACGTTCTGCCATTACTTAGGTATTTGATTTTTGAAGTTTCTGCTTCTCTCAAATTATTCCTGGTTACATTTTCCCAAATTTAGTGCTGATATTTATTGTTATTCGTTGTTTTTGTTTATTGTTATCGTTCTTGTTCTTGTTGTTGTTGTTGTTTAATTGTTTTTTAATATGGCTCGAAACCAAAAATTTTAAAACTGAGAAATATGATACGAATACCTGCTTCATATTATCTAATAAAAACGCAGACCAGGCCTTAGAACTCTATCTGAACAGGTCAGTTAATCTTCACCTTAGAATTTCTATTTATTCTATACCTAGTTTTTTATAGATATCATGAAAGAAGACAACCCGACAGAAGAATGTTTCAAAAATTCAAATTTAATCTTGGCCAACATGGATGTTTTGAGAAACCTCGACCCCTAGTTTACAACAAAGAGAAGGAGGAATCAGAGATCAACGTTTTAGCAGTTGTTCAAGCCACTCCTGAAACCTCGTGCAGGAAAATAGATGTAGAGACCGGTGTGTCTAAAACAACAGTGCAAAGGATTTTAAAAAAACATAAATTCAAACCCTACAAGTATAAACTTGTTCATCATCTGCTCCCTGGTGATGCTGAACGTAGATTGGAGTTCTACAATTGGTTTATAAACATGAAAACTTAAGACAACAATTCTGAAAAAAAAATAATTGGTCAGACGAGGCACATTTCACAAGTTCGGGAATTCTTAATAGACACAACTCGCGGTTTTGGAGTCAAGAAAACACTCACGTGATTTTTCCTAGAGAGCGTCAATGCAGGTTCGTATTTAATGTCTCCTGCTTTATTTTTAACTGAAAAATAGTTTACAAGATTTATGAAGAAAACCTAAACTCTAATGGGTACTTACAAATTCTACAAGAAAAAACTATGAATATTTTAGATGATATTCCACTGGCTCAACTGAACGATATATTCAGCAGGATGGGGCTCCAGTCCGCAATGCTAGAATAATACAAAACTGGCTAAATGAACGTTTTCCCAGGAGATGAATTGGACCTGTTCGATGGTCACCACGATCACCGGATCTCTCGGTTTTGGATTTTTTTTTGCGATGGTATTTAAAGAACAAAATTTATTCAGGGCAATATGCCAACATGCAACAATTAAAAATTGCAACGGAAAATGCTTTTGCAGAATTACGAAGACAATCATTTATTTTGAAAAATGCTATTAAGAGAATTTATAAACTTTGTGAAACTTGTAGGAGACATAATGGTCTGCAATTTGAACAATATTTGTGATTAATTAATTATTTTGTTTTTTATCAATGTAAATTATTGAAAAAAATCATTTTGTCATGTTATTTGTAAAAATAAATATAGACTATGCTATATTTTTGAAAAGCTCTTAGCAAGGGGAAAAAGATTTTAAAAGAATATATAGAGTGTTCCATTAAAAAAAAGTAGGTTATGCCAATATCTCAAAAACTGTGACCTCTATAAAGAAAATCTGAGTATCACCACTGGATTCTACGTAAAAAAATCTACAAATATCAGTTTTTACTTTTTTAATATGTCTGACAATAACAGAGTTACAGGGGATGACTGAAAATGCAATTTTTACAAAATCACCCTGTAGCACAAAAACTAAGATGGCTATGGCAAATTTGATTAGTGTATCTTTGGTTTCATTAAAAAGTAGCACGGTGTCGCGAAAACCGCAAGGTTCTAACTTAAAAAATAAGCGAGATAAATGGGACAACCTGTAGAGTTACAATTACTGTTACAACTATGGATGTAGCTACAACTACGATTTCAATTTCAACTATAACTGCAGTTAAAACTACCATTACAACAAATATTACAATTACAGTTGCATTTATGGTTATAATTACCATTAGGGTTAGGACTGAAATTACTGTTGATATTACTATGGCAGTTACAATTACGATTTCAGCTACGGTTATAATTAGGGTTACAATTAAAACTATAATTACGCTTCCGACTACGGTTACGATTACTGTAACAATTGAGGTTGCAATTATTGTAACAGTTACTGTTCCAATTACTGTTAAAATTACTATTACAACTGTTATAGTTCCAGTTACAATTACTTTTATGTTATAATAGAGATTAGAATTAAGACTACGACTACTGTTAATATTACGGCTAGAAGCATGATTACAATTACGACTAGAATTGTCTTTGCAATACTCTTACAATTAATGTTACAATTACACAATTAAGGTCACAGTTACGGTTACAATTATGGTTACAATTACGGTAACTGTCACGGTTGAAATTAGTGTGACAATTACTGTTACAATTTCGGTTATAATTACGGTTACCATTAAAACTGCAATTATAGTTGTAATTTAACATACAATTACGGTTCCAATTAAAACTACAATTTCGTTGGCAGTACTGTTCCAATTTTTTTTTGTTCGGCGTCAACCGTGGTGTTATTAGGCGTTCATCGTTTTTTTTCCTAAGCTAATACTAATGAATCGAATCTTATTCAATATGTTGGCTTTACTTAAGAGAGTTGTAATATTTATAATTCTGTCTTTGTCTGGTCAAGTTTAAGCGCTGCCTCATATTATTAAGTGCTGGGCTAGTCTCAAATATGTGTCGTACAGTAACCTGGTGAAGATGACGCCATCCCTCCTTGTAATATTAGGGTACGGTTTTCTGTCCTTGAGGGAGGGAATATGTAATTTCAGTAGCTTGTTTTTCGATGACCACTCTTCTCCCCATTCATCTCATACCTTATTTTTTAGCTGCATCTTGTTTAATTCCGTTATACGATTTATCTGTAGTTCTTGAAACCGTTTTTTAATTCTGTATCTCAGTGATTTGTTGACCATTCTTTGTGGGATTATTTTATTACTAAGTATTATTTCGTTGTTACAGTGGTTAGGGTTATTTACTATTTTGTTTGCGTACTATAATTACTGCCACATTCGTCCCTTTTCCAGTGGTAGTAGGTCGGACTCTACCTATAGACTACAGCCAGGGCTGGTCTGATACATAGATTTTGTACTACGTCTAGTGGTTATAGATTGGATCTTGATGCTAATCAAAGGTGGATAGTATTAAAGATGTAGAGTCGTATGAACACTTCCATGTCGGCCCCCTATTTTGTATTAGAGAGACATTTCATTATATTTAAAGTTTCCTTACTTTTGTTACAGTAGCATGTATGTGCGGCTTCCATGTTAGTACGGGTCAAACAGCACACTTAGGAATTTGAACATTTGTACACACTGAATTCTGTTCTGTTTCATGTATAGGTTCGGCTAATGGTGTGGTATAGTTCCCCTGCAGAAATGCATGCACATAGTTTTAGTTGTTCAGACACGGAAGCCCGCAGATTCTGCCTCTTCCAATATGGTATTAATGCCCTGTTGCATTTTTGCATTATGTGGTATGGGATTCATTGACGTTGTAAATATTACTGTGTCGTCCACATAAATGTACCTTCCTATTGACCAGTCTAGGCCTTTTGTTATATTGTTTATTGCTACGACAAATAGAGTGACGCTTAATGGGGTACCTTGGGGATCCCATTCTCTAGTGGGCGAATCACAGATATGTTGTTCCCTACTTTCACTTGAAACTTTCTGTTTGTGAGAAAAGATTCAATAAAACATGCCATCTTCATGTATCGTTTATAATATCCCGTGCCTCCACACCAGGTCATATGCCTTCTCTAAACGAAAGAATACGGCAGTGGTGCGGTGATACATTGCGAATCCTTGTTGTATAACATTGGCAAGGTGGAGAATGTAGTCATTAGTGGAGTACGCTTTTTGAAATCCCGATTGGAACTTGTTTACTAGATTGTGCGTTTCTAGGTGTTCACCATTTTTTCTAATAACTTTCCTATACAGCTAAACAAAGAAATGGGTCGGTAACTGCTCGCTTCTAATTGGTCTTTTCCAGGATTTGGGATAGGAATGATTAAAGACGTTTTCCAGTCGCCTGGAAACACTCCTTCTGACCAGATTTTGTTGTGCAAGTAGAGTACGTCTTCTAATCCTGGTAAAGACAAGTTCTTAATCATTGCGTATGGAATGTTGTCTACTCCTGGAGAAGTTCTTTTTACCTTCCTGAGGGATTTCTGTAGCTCGGTCATTACCCAAGGTTTGTAGTAATAACTATCTTTGTTTACGTCAAAATTAATGCCTTTTATTTTGTTCTTTTTTAGCCTTTTAAACTCTTGGATATAGTTGTCAGCCTCTTAGCCTCATAGCAGATGGCCATTTTTTCTGCTACTTGGGAAGGTTCCGTGATTAGCATTCCGTGATCTTCCAACTTTATTATGTTCTTTTGGAAAGGTTTTCCGGCTATGGCTTTAACTTTATTCCATATTCCTCCACTTGATGAATTTGATGATATTTCTGAAACGTACTTCGTCCATTATTGTCGTTTCGATTAGAGCATTAGTTTTCGGGCTACCGCTCGCAACTTTTTGAAAGTTATTAAGCTTTCAGTTGTTGGGAATTTTGAATAGGTTTTCAGTGCCTTTTTCCTATTTGAAATCCCGTTTGATACATCCCTATTCCACCATGGAACAGGTAGCTTTTTCAAATATCTGCATGTTTTTGGAATGGACCGCTCTGCGGCTTTTATTATATTGTTTGTCAAAGTACACTTTATTAATTCTACAGGTTGATTTCTGTTAATCTTTGGAATAAGTGATTTAAACTTATTCCAGTCTCCATCTGCCATCCGCCATTTGCCAGACAAGCAATATTCAGTTTTTTTTTCTTTGCAGAGGTGAATATGAGAAAATGATCGCTTTCATGCATATCTGCGACTGGATTCCATGAATAACTGATAGCCAGCTGTGGGGAGGCTATGGTAAGGTCTATCGCTGAAAACGAGTTTGTCCGAGAATTAAGGTGGGTGAACTTACTGTTGTTCAATAAACCCATATTGCTTCCATCAAGGAGTTGTTCTATCTTCTTTCGTCTATTGTCTCGTTTTGTTTATCCCCATAACTGGCTATGTGCTTTAAAATCGTCCATTAGCATGAGAGGTGTAGGAAGCTGAAAAAATAATTTTTCAAGATCTGATGTTGTCAAGTCATCTTCTGGCAAGTACACGTTACATAATGTTATTCTAACAGGATACTGTATTAATACAGCGACTACTTGTAGGTTTGTGGTTAACTTTACCTCTCTATATAGACTATCGTTTTTAATTAAGATGGCAACTCCTCCTTTTTGTCTGCTTTCGCTTTGTGTGTCTTGTCTGATGCAGTAGAAGCTTCGTATTTTAAATATATCACTGGGCTTAAAATGCGTTTTTGCGATTAAAATTTGTAATTCCTCTAAGCTCTTAATACAACCATTACGGTTCCATTATATTTAATTGGTCATGTTGATAGTGTCTTTGTGGAATTAACTTTTTCTAATTTGATGGAGAATGTGGTTATGAGCAGACGAAACGCATTTAATAAATAACAAATAAATAAAATAGAATAAAATTTGAACTATAAAATATGTAAATAAAGCATCTATAAAACAAATATCTATAAGTAAATAAATACATATACGCAGCACATTATACAGTTATAGACGAACAGAATAAATGACTAGAGATATATCACAGTCTATTTTGAGGATTTCCTGGGTTTCCTCTTTTGCTACCCTTTCTTTTGCTTCCTATTATTAGGGTCCAAGAAAACGTTGTCGAAACTGCCCTTCTCCTCGCTGGAAATACGTGGGGAGTCAGTACGTAGCCTATTCTTAGAGTTATTGTCGATATCCATGTCAGAGTGTATTGATTGTTGCGGATCTTCACTGCAGCTTGCAGTTCTTACATCTCTTAGAGATTCGATATTTGTGGTGCTACATGTTTCTCGTTTAGGTTGTTTGTTTGCGCTCGTATGTATTATTGCTCTTGGTTTTTCATAGTATATTTCAACCTCTGCTGTATAGTTAAAATTACGGTTATTATTACGGTAATAATTGCGGTTGGCATTATTGTAACAATTACTGTTACAATTGCAGCTATAGGTACGGTTACAGTTACGGTTACAATTATATTTACAATTATTGCTTTAACTACCGTTATAATGACAGTTTTAATTAGGGTTACACATACGGTTGCAATACGTTGACCGTTACTGTTACGATTATGGTTGCAACTACGGTTACATTTGCGACTTCAGTTACTGTTACAATTACTGTCACAATTGCGACCGCAATTAAGGTTATAATTACATTTGCAGTTACGGTTGCTATTGTGGTTACAATTTTGGTTACAATTGTTATTGTAAACACGATTACAATTACGGTTAAAATTGCGGTTACGATTGCAACTGCAATTACGGCTACAATTATGGTTATTATTGCGGTTATAATTACGCTTATAATATTCTGATCATGTAACACCTGAATAATTTATTAATATGTAACCAACAATATAACACAAATATGTGCAATGTGATCATCTCGTCTCTTGTGGGGCGATGTTGATAGGCACACCTTTAAACCTCCTCTGAGAAATTTGAAAAAAGTGAAATATGGACATTGCTATTGGAATATCTGCTATGAGGCGGAGCAACTGTTTAATAAGTCTGTTTTAAAAAAAGATCTCTGTAATTAGGGGTATGTTTTTACCGCACCAGTTGTTAATAGCCCAATTACCTTGGCTCTAATGGCTTCTAAATGTGCCTTCATCATTCTAAATAATTAATTGATGGAACTCTCCTTTGTAGCTCTTACAGGTCTCTCAATTTCCTGGCCTTAACTACGTCGCGGATATCATTCTAATCTGATATGAAGGATACCTTGCAAGACATATTTCTCCGTATCAACCCTCTACTGCTCTTAATCTTGGAGAACTTTACCCAACACCATGATCACATCAAAATTTAATTAAAAAATGTCAAAAATTGTTAACAACGTAGATAATTATATTAAGTTCCGATACAAGTCTTCCTTTCCTAAGCTCTAGCCGATCACGCCCTTTTGATCCTATGTGCAGATTTAAAACTTCAAAGCCGACCTAAGTGATGATTTCAGTTTATTCCGGAAACTATCACCAATGAGTACTTTTGTTGTCCTTAGGGTAATAAAAATGTCTTCGTTCAATTCCATTTTGATGATAATGACACGTGCGTGAATATGGCGAACAAAAACAGATGTTGAACGTTTTACTTTGAAGCGTTTGAAAGATAATTAATAAGAGTCTTTGGTTCTTAAGCTTTATTCAATAATGTCCTTTTAATTCTACACTCCCAAGTCGACAAGTGACATACTTCCAGTTTATTACGAAAGTTAAAGTTCTAGCGCTCCTTTTTAAACTAAGATTTAGATAACAACCAATCTATCTGAATGTGGTAAGTAAATACCTGCTGATATCGTGAGTCGCTTCGAGATACAATTATAGTATCTCTAGATTTTCACACTTTGAGAACCAGGTTAGTCCATTTCGCTAAGTAATGCTTGCCTACTATATATATTTATCACCCTTAGAAACAATATACTTGGCATTTTCGATGCTAATTCAACTTTATGTTACTCCGGCTAAATGAATTTGTGATCACTTTACTATGTTGTAGTTACCGTTAAGGACGTTCATACGTTTGAGTGTATGTGTATGTTTCTGTTGACGAGGGGGGGGGGGGGACGTTTGTGCATGCGTATGCGTATGCAAGTTTGTGTTGGAAGTGGTGGGATGCGTGCATTCGTCGCGAAAGGCGTACGGTTGTGTGTATGTGCGTATGTGTCTGAACGTATCTAGGTATCTGCAATAACTATAAGAGAAGACATGTTTGTTTATAACAGTGGATGATCCTTACTAAACGCACTGTTCATTTTTTAACAAATATTTTTGAAACAGCTGCATATTTCAACAATGTCAAAATATCCAACGAATTATGTAAGTTACGTGCAATTTTTAGTGCAACGTGAGGAATTTAATCAACTTCACAACAAAATTTGAAATATAATTCAATTTTACAAGTTGTTTTTTGTTTAATTTTGGTACGAAACTAAATAATTCATTTATTTATCATGTATTCAATGTGTTTAATTAATTAAATAGGATTTTAAACGCCTAAACCATATTAACGATATTTTTGACAAACGGGCAACTTTAGAATTCTTTGTTAGGCTAGTATTGAAATGTTTATTAAGATTTATCTGATGTAAAGTTTGAAACGTCTATCTGACATTGATCTGAACAAAGATTTATGTCTTGAAAAATCTGAAACACTGGAACTGTGGCAGTATCTGTAACAAACGAAATACACCCACGTACCACTCAAAATTAAAAATCACCGAACCCGTTTCGATAGCTACACTATCATCAGCGGTCGACTAGGTCTTCCTTAGAACTTATAATCTGTCATCTTTGCTACAACCGAAAATTATTGTCAAGAATACAAACTGTACCAAAAGAGACTAATATCAAAAATTGTATTTTTGTTAAATGGAATACCCTAGTTTTGATTTGGCAAAGGAAGCCTCTGTAGATTCTGCGAGGGGGGGTTGATATATAACCTCTCCCTCCGCTGCTATGAATAGGGTGGTAATCAAAACGTGATTACGCCTACAACTGTCTGTTTATGTTATCTAGTTAGAAGTCCAAGAGCTTAGTTTCACTCTGTAAGTCGTTTGATTAAATTTCAATAATAATGGCGTAGGAAAATCAGTCAGCTGTAAAACAACGATTCGTGATTAAATTTCTTTCACTAGAAGGTTTTGCGCCTATTGCAATTCATACGCGTATTGAAGCAATTTACGGTGATGAGTGCATGGGAAACGAGAATGTGCGCCAGTGGGTACAACGAGATAGAAGCTGCAGTGATAGTAGAATAAAAGTTTTTGATAATGGTCAACCAAGAAGACCAGTTTCAGTGAGACTAAAGAAAAAGTCGATTATTTATTCAAAGAAAACAGTCGGATTAAACAAAGGGATGTTGCCAATCGTCTTGGTATCGGCCAAGGAAGGGTGCATCACATGATTCAGCAGTTGAATTGCATACAAGTCTATGCTAGAGGATCTACGGCAGCTGACCGATGTATTGAAGCTTCAAAGGGAAAACGCAGCTGAAGAACTTCTCATTCGGTACCGTCAAAAGGGACGTGAGTTTCTCATAAATATTGCTACAGGAGATGAATCCGAAAACAAAACACAGTCAATGGAATATTGGCATCAAAATTCGAGATAATTCCGAACGATTGAATCCGCATAGAAGGTTATACTCATGGTGTCATTCGCACAGGATTTCTCTTAAGGAGTACATTGAACAGTTCAGAATCGAGGTGTCCAACACACTTCACTGAAACAGCGAAGGTCTGTGCGAAAAATATGTCTTTCGCATCACGACAATGCTAGCCCTCAATGCAATCAATATACAACAGTATATATAACTCTATGAAGTTCTCTGTTTTTTGTTACCCCCCATACAGCCCAGACCTGGTTCCATCGGACTTTTGGATTTTCCAAAGTTGAAAAAACACCTGAAAGTTCAATATTTTTCGATGGAAGACGAAGTTATAGCAGTCATGCAATCGTGATAGAATACAAAATGTGGCCAACGGTATGTAGAAATCGATTTCACGTTTGGAGAAACGTATTGCCTTATATTGATTATGTTGAAATATAATTTTTTTCCTTTAAGGTTGAATAAAATTAAATGGGGGACTTTACATATCACTCTCCCCATGTATAGTCAATTGTCAAATGCAGTGTTGCCGAGTTATGAATTTTTCTTTAAAAACCTGCTCTTTTCATACTGCTATATCTATGTCACGGTTCGTTAATTTCAGTGAACAATTTGCTTTTGGATTCTCTCATATAGGGTGTCCATAATTTCTCTTTGAATACTACATTCATTTTTATTTTAAATGAATTTCTTAAATACACTACCCTGTATACTACTTTGCCGCTGGAAAGCTTAAAGTGTGCTCATTTAGAAAATACCATGTTGGCCGATCTATCTCAACCCACTTTTGAGATGCCGAGGTTTCTAGAAAAATTTACACAAAAATGAGAATAGTTACAGGTGTCATGACATAATGTATCGAAACAATCACTAGTAGTTAGTATAACAATGTTACTTCTTTTTTCATAACAAATGTATGTTATATAAATAGTAATAAAACCATTCAGAAAAAAATATTATTTAACGTAACATAAACACAATAACTACTTCATTAGATATTCACACACTTTACTATTTTGCTGTAGACACACATTGAACCTGTCTGTTAAAGATTTATTTACATTTCGAAACATCAAGGAAGTAACTGAATAAAATGTTTCTTTTATTCTTTCCTGCATGTTTGCTGCTGTGGCTGGGGGTGTATTGTTGACCAGACCTTTATTGTATCCTCAAAAAATGCGTCAAATTTGGTGACCTTGAAGCCTCTTTTTCCGATCCAACCCTTACCGGATGGTACGCAGCTTAGGCTGCGACACCATTTAGGTGATCCCTCAGTAACCCTTTCCCAACTGTCCGGTCCCCGTCCATCTAATCCTAGACCTCCCTCCTTTTTCTGCCTGATTCGTCAGGTAGATAAGGATATCCTAGTCGAAGAGATCCTGGGTGCGATCGATCTTCCGCGTGTGAGGAAGGCTGTTCGCATTACCTCTAAGGCGACGAACACCCCTACATCACTCATCCGTGCCATTACCTCTTCCCAAGCCACCATTGAGTACCTCCTCACACGCGGTGTCGGCATGTTCGCGCGACGCTACTGTTGCGAACTTTCCATCATCCCGCAACCCCTCCCGAAGTACTGGTCCACCTGCACGCAGGCAGGACATACTTCTGAAGAGTGTACTTCCCGTACCATCCGCTGTCCTAACTGTAGCGAAAGTTACAGATCCTCATCATGCAAATCCGCCGCCAACGCAAAGTGTAACAACTGCGGGGAAGCGCATCCCACCTATTCCTTCTAGTGTCGGTAGCGACGGGAACCTCCCAGTTCCTCGTCGATGATGGCATTCCTCGATACTGTCCTGTCTTCCGAAGAGTCCGACTCGTAAGACACAGCCCACCTAGAACCTTCTCCCGATACCCAATCCTTATCCATTAAGGACTCCTTGCAAGTTCTTACCCACGCCCTTATCCGTATGTTTCCTGACCGGCGAAATAGGGTTGTTCGGACCATAGACTCGTTATCCCAAACCTTTTTCCAACGGAGGATCAACATCTGCGTATCCAGTACGCGGATGAAGGTCGACGTAATCCGCCAACCCACTCCTTAATTCCTTTCCAATGGCTATCATAGCAGTGGCCATTAATGCCAGGGACGTTTGCCGGAAACGCCCCTTACTTAAACACTTTCTACACACACAATATACACATCCTTTCCATCACGGAAACAAAGCTCACACCCCGATGCTCACTCAATTTCAACACGTATCACTCATTCCTAAACAATAGCCACCACGGAACTGCCCTCTTAATTAAAAACTGCTTCCCATCCACTCCTTTTCCTGCACACCTACAGCATCTCGAATGCGTTGCTGTGATGGTGCACCTTCCCACTTCTATAATAGTTATATCACATTATAACCCGCCAGGCTACAATTACCTATCCGATGCTCTTCTAATCTATGCCTCTAGACTTCCCAACGCAGTAATCCTAGGTGATTTCAATGCTCGCCACATCCAATTTGGTGACACCGCAACGAATGGCAACGGTAACAGACTATCATCGGCTCTGTTGCAGTTGACGTTCCTGCAAATCGAAAGCACATAGTCAACCTACTTCGAGCACTTAGGTGCCTCAATAATAGACCACATCATAGTCCCCGAACCCATAGCTCACTATTTCGATCGTGAGTGCTTTTTAGGCACCACTATCACATTAGATCACATTCCCCTACTGGTCAAAACTTTATTTTGTCCAGCCCCCTCTTCACCCCCTCAATACAGTCATTAAAGATTTTTCAAAAGCATACTGGAATGAGTTCTCCGAACACATCCCCTACAACCTTCCCACATCCAATCTTCAAACGACCGAAGATTTAGAGAGAGCCATTAGAGACCTAACTTCCGTTATTGCGGAAGCGGTCGATAATTCTGTCCCATTAAAAAGATCGACATTTCTCGAAAACCGCTCCCACGTACATTGTAAACTGGATCAAAGAGAAAAGACGGATCTACCGTCAATTCTTGCGATCCAGGGACCCGGCTCTCAAGACCTAATACAATCGCCCTAACGCCTTAATCAGGCGAGAAGCCAATAAACACTCTGAAGACCCCTGGACAAAAGCCACCTCCCAGCTTGATTATAGAAATGGTAAACTCTTCTGGCAACACTTCGATAGACTGACCAGAATAAAAGTAAACCCCAAATCCCACCTAACCGACCTTCAGGGCAACCTTCGACCAAGGAAAGGCCGATTTCCTTGGTCGCCACCTCCAATCCATTTTCCGATCCCCAAATGATCTCCAATTTGATAACCAATTCAAGTCACTCCTTAAGAGTCGCCTTGAAGATTTCCGTACCCTTAACCTTCCCGAAACCCTACTCGATAACGAGAGTCCTTTTTACACCCCTATGACGGTCTAAACCATAAAATTCTTCGCCACCTACCCGACCCAACCCTCCGTTTACTTTTCACCATTTACAATAAATGCCTTACTCTATTGCACTTCCCGACGGACTGGAAATCGGCCTCCACCGTCATGATACCTAAACCCCACGCTGATCTTACCTCGCCCTCCTCCTACAGACCAATCTCCCTCATGAGCTGCCTCGGAAAATGCTTTGAGCAGATTCTAGCCAGACGACTCAGGGACCACCTAGAATACAACGACCTCTTCCCAACAGCCAATTCGGCTCCGTCTAAACCGAACGTGTCATGATCCCTTGTTGAAGCTGCTTACAGAGACCATCAAAGCATTCAATCACAAGCAATGCAATCTGGCAGTGTTTCTGGACACTAAGCAAGCATTTGACAGGGTTTGGCACGCCGGTCTCCTGCAAAAGATCCGAAACCTTAACATACACGACCCCTTCGCCAAACTTCTACTCTCGTACCTGACCAATCGGTCAGTTCGGGTAAAAGTAAGGAAAGCCTTCTCCGGTCCTTTTAAACCTACAGCAGGCGTTCCGCAAGGTTCTGCCTTAGCCCCTATCCTTTACACAATCTTTGCATCCAACATTCCCGAAGTTGCCCAACCCGGAGTAGTAGTTGCGCAGTTCGCGGATGACACCACCTTATGGGCGGTCAATCGGAACAGCGAAATGGCCTTCCGCCTCATATCCAAAACGTACGGAACTTCTTCAACTGGGCGAACCAGTGGAGAGCCTCCGTCAATCCCACTAAAACCCAAACAATCCTTTTCCGACATCCTCATTACGCAGAGGATAAGTTCCCCAATATTGCCTCCAGAAACGTCTCCCTCGCCCTTAACCAAGAAAGGCTCACACGCCAAGATGAAATCACCTACCTAGGAATCCTCTTCACTAGAACCCTCAATTGGCTTCCCGATGTAAAAAGAACACTAAATAGGATTAGAAACCGCGCAAACCTACTGAGCGCCCTTCGGGGTAGAATCAGAGGTTGTCACCCCAAGACACTTCTACACACGTATAAAACATACATCCGCCCTGTTATGGATTTACGAGCTCCTATATACACAAACATTAACCCCAATCACCTTTCCTCAATCGCCGAATCTCGAACGCCGAATTTTTAGACGGATTCACACTATATACAGGTTACCCCTCAGGTACCCTAATGATCTCACCCTACACCACGCCAATATACCCCCAATCACAAACCGTATCTAAAAACTCCAGGAGAACTTCGCCTATAATAGAATTTTGGGCAACACTATCCAAACCAAAGAAATCTTTACCACTCCCGACAACTACCTATGTTGCTGGTTAACAGTTGTCATAAACAGAACTTAGGCCAAACGGAAATTAACAAGTAGTGGCAAATGTGTAACTATCTTAATAGGGTATGTTTTTGATTAAATCTTTAAAGAAGTATTTATAATTGGTCAACGCTACATTTAACACTTTTACAATTTTGTAGTTGAATATACCAGGTGTCCTCTTAGTGGGTATTTTAAGAGCTCCAGCAATTTTCAAGTCTAAATCGACCCCTTTCATCTTTTCTATAATTAACAGATGAAAGATTGAAATATAAGACAATAGAAAACTAACATTACTCTCCTAATTCTAAAACGTAATTTGTATTTAAAGAAAATCGGTGATTGCACATAGGCTGATTCAAAGTCTAAATTTATAAATTTCTTAATTTTTTCAAGTGTATATTATGTTATCAAATTGTTTCTTTTTTAATGCCCTTTATGTTTTATATTAAGTATTTCCCATACTTAAACTTATTGTTTTCTGAGAAATTCTTTTTTCGCGTAATTACATTTTTAATTAACTTAGCAAATATTACAAAACAACTTGACAAGACGAGAAATGCTGGAATCATATCTGCTGTAGTAACAGAGTTAACTGTTGGTAGAGAACAAACAATATCAGTTAGCATATGACCAACTCAAATGGTCGAAATGCTCTCCCATTTGTTGAATGCATTTTAAGAGTCCTACCATTGTCCAAAAGTGTTAAATGCTTATTTAATTATTCTTTTCAGTCCAGTTGCACCAACTTTATCAACTCTCTTACTGTAGGCAAAAGAAAAAATCCATTAATGTTAAGTCAGATGATTGAAACGCTTCATAAAACTGAGCTGGTGCTCCATCCAACTGAAACTCGTTTTTTATTTGATTAGATATATGTGCTGCTAATGCATAAAATCGCAGGCATTCATCACCATTAGGCTCCTCAAAAAAAATGGTCCCAAAACCAAATTATCAACAATTCCACCCCACACATTTGGACATATATTCATATTCCACTAATTCTTGATGAACCTGACTGTGATGGGGTGAATTTTAATACTTTTGAGGCATTTACTAACGGATGATTTTTGCTTACCTCTCTAACACTAAAATCGGCTTTTCTTACTCTCGAAATTGCTGTTGGTAACTGATCATCATTCAGAACAGTTTTCTTCGACTAGTTTTCTCGTATTTTACACTTATTGTTATGTTGTTCTAATTACATTTTTAGCGTGAATCCTTATCAAATGGTACCCCAAAAAGCTAAACTTAAAAAATGGAGATTTTAAACGAAACCAGCATAATGTAGATAAAAGCTCAAAATATCTCAAATTTCTATGTTAGGGATGTCCGTATCATCGAACCTTTCATGGGTTGGCCACATTTTGTCAGCCAGCAAAACAGCTGTCCCTAAACTGGGTTTTATATACAGATCTAAACAGTACTTCAAATCGCAACAACTCCTTTTACTGTATAAGGCTCAAATTCGACCTCATCTGGAATACAATTCCCACCTCTGGGTCAGTACTCCCCTATACGCCCTTGATATGGTAAACCGCCCCCAAAAAAGATCTATCGGGTTTATAAATGATCCGTCTCTGACTTCTGACCTACAGCCTCTTGAGCATAGAAGAATAGTTTCAGTTCTTTCCTTATTCTATAGCTATTACCATGGCAGGTGTGCCTCATAAATACACTCCTTAATACCTTCGCAGGCCATCCTCGCTAGGAACACTCGGTTTTCCCATTCAGACCATAATTACGCACTCGGAATTCGTGTTACACTAAACGGGCTCAATCTACATTTTTCCACGCGGTGACCAAATTGTGGAATGCACTCAGTTCATTTTCCTCCAAACTTTGAGTTAAGTCAATTTAAGCTAACCATTCATAAACATTTCTCGGCAGCCAAACAATATCCCTAAAGCCTCCCAGTGTTCCTGAGTGCTTTAGCACGTTAGGCAAATCTTAGTCTGTTCGGGAATACTATAAGTAAAAAAAAATCAAATAAGTTTAGCCATAGGGAAAGCTTAATAAAACTTAAAAGGCATTCAAAGATAAACGATTTTATAACATTGTATACAAGTTGTTCCACTTGAAATAATTAAGACATTTATAAATTAACATATTGAATCACTCTGTATGCAACTAGCTATTTTCTTTAAATACAAATCATGTTCTAGAATTAGGAGGATACTGTTGGTTTTAATAGGTTTGATATTTTCACAGTTGTTATTTGTAGAAACAACGCTAAAATGGGATCCATTTGAACTTGACTTCAAATAAAACTTCTACGAAATAAATCAAGCTATCAGAATAGGTCCGTTAGAAATATGCAGAGTGCATCATTACTCTAGTTTAACGTAATGATATATTTGTGTAAATTGTACACCCTGTATATTTTTACATTTTCTGAAATTCTATTAAATTAGAAATACAACCATTAAAACCGCGTGTTTCTAACTTTATTCGTTCCAAGATTACAGGGGCTTGGAAATAAAATTATAAAAAAATTATGTATTTCAAGAAAATTAGTAAGCCCTTCTTCTATCAATTAATAGCTTATTAATTTTATCTTTTTAAATGCTCAAAGTGTCTTTCTTGTCATATTTGGCAATATCCAAGTATACTGTAAAAAGCTGCTGTAGCATTAAGCAACTGCTCATTTGTTGTTTGACGGGTTGTTATCAGTATTATATGTCTTAGATCATCCAGATTTTGTTTTGTACACAATATTTTTGGCATATACCAAAAAAAAAAACAATCTAATGGTGATAAATCGGGAGATCTTACTGGCCACTCTATTGTGCTTCTTCCTATACACCAGTCCCTGGAAACTGCATTTAAATATTTTCGAACATCAACGCTAAAGTGCGGTGTTGCACCATCGTGCTGAAACCAAATGTCAGAAATTGTTCCAATAGCACTCTTTATAGCAGGTATTATTTGATTTCTTTTTTATCGTCCAAATTGCCCTCTATAAAAAAATAGACCAATAACAGTGGCACTGATAATACCTACCTAAACGTTAACTTTTAAAGGCCTTTGCGTTCTATGTTCCCGAATACATCTAGGATTAGTATCATTCCAATATCTGCAGTTATGGCGATTAAACTATACAATTTGACATGAACGTGGCTTCATCGGAAAAAACTCTTATTTGTAGAATGAGGGTGAATATCTACCAGTTGCATTACAGTTTCAGAAAACTCCATTCTGCGTTAAAAATCATCTTCAGATAATTGTGGATGTCCTGTGGTCGGGTGTCACGTAATGTGGCTGTTGCTGTTGATGCCTAGGTTGATGTGTAATAGGAAGAAGCAAGTATTAGTAAAACGCATAATAAGTCATACTGTAGTACTAGGGATACGACAGTGCGGTTGTCGAATTATTATTCCAAAGCGTGAAGCGCTATTGGAGAGGCGGTAATGTTAGACAGACCATTAGAAACAAGAACCGATTCTTTATACTTAACCATAGGCGTCAATCTTCGCGTCGGACCTTGGTATGATTACCCGAAGAGAGTAACCATCTGCTGACCGTGCGTAACGATCACTCCCCACAGGTCTGTCGCAGTTTTCGCCTGTGCTAGTGCCGCTGCCACCTTTCGGATGACAGGTAGGGCTTTCTCCATATGGAGACCTCCAAGGAGGCCCAATATGACGTTGAACCCTAAGGTGGGCTGAGTGATCGTGGTATTGGGAGCGGTGAGAGCCACTCTCGGTACTTCAACCGCGCCTGCCGTCGCACGGGCGTTGCTGACGCCAGTCCGAGTTGAAGAAGGCGCCGCTGTCGGCGATGTCCTCTTCGGTCTCTGTGGTCCTTCCGTGTTCTTCCGTTGCGGAGGTCTAGGGAACTTCCAGCATCCCCTGAAGCTGGCGGGTGGTCTCCACCACAGTTAACGCAATTTGCCCGGTCTGTGCGGGGTTTAGTGCATTGACTGGAATGGTGATCTCCGGCGCACTTTACACAACGTGCTGCCGCCCTGCAGCAACGCTGTGCGTGACGGAATTCCTGACACCGGTGACACTGCCCGATGCCGGATTTTCGCCGCAAGTCTTTTACAGTGACTCGGAGACGGGTGACGTACTCCACTTCTCGGATCTTCTTCTTGCCCTCTTCGGTTGGTAGGTATACCAACACAAGGGGGATCGCTCGGCCTCGCTGCTTCATTCTGTAACAAGAGGTTACTTTAATCCCGTGTAACGTAAGCTCCGAGCTAATGTCAGCTTCAGATAGCTCTACGGGCAAGCTTCGCATTACTACCTTAGCTAGACGTTCGCTCCTTTCCTGATAGGTGTGCTACGGCGTACTACACCCCATCAGCCTGTCTCGATCCTCCAGTGAGACAGGCTGAATCCGGATTTCATCGCTGGTCACCTTAGCTCTCGTGAATGTGATCCGTTCTCTATCCAGTTCTCGGGAGAAAGCGACCCAGTTCTCCCTCTGACGAAGGATTACCGGGGCTACTTTCTCCCTGCTGTCATCTGCGGTCTGCGTCTGCTCCATCGCTGTAGGGCTGTCGGTGTACTACTGTAGTGCCTGGTACGCGTTGTCCGTCGGGGGTGGCGTTGGAGGGTGTACGGTCGGCCTCTTCTTCTGGGTTACGAAGGAATCGGGGCTGGCGGATCTGGGACAGGCATCTTTACTTCCTTGTGCGGAGTCGTTGACGGCTGCGGCTGCGGTGGACGGCGCTGGGGCAACTGGTTGTGCCTGAGCAGGCGGGGCGGCGTCTTCTACCGCTTCTGGTGGCGGTGCCTTCTTGGGCCGTCGTCTCTTCTGTGCGACGACGGTCGGTGGTGCGTTGCTCCTCTATGGTTGCTGGTACGGCCAGCTGAGCAGCGACAGGATCTGCTGCATGACTTGCGGAATCCCTAACGGCGGGAAACGGCAATCATCCTCGGAGTCGGACGTATCGGCGAACCTCTCAAAACCGCGTGGCATCGTGAAAACGACACCGGCAGAAATCGTAGCTTTTTTTCGAGATTTATTAGCTTACGCTAAGTATCGATGTTTCTCGTTCGAGTCCCAATTCAAGAATGACAATTCTAGTACGAGCATTACTTTATAAGGATGAAACTGACAGAATGTTACGCACGGATCCCACACTAACATCATGTTCTAATGCAGTTTTCCGAGTGGATGCACGAGGATTTCCTACACATGTTTGCATAATGTCCAAGGCTTTTTCATCATTAGTTATGTTCTTTGGTTGGCCACTTTTAGTTGAATCCACTTCTTCAAAACGTTTTACAGTTCTCCAAACTGCAGTTTTAGTAATTGGGTTACGATTTGGATAAGATCCATTGAATAATTGAGCCACCTCATCAGAACTTCTTTTACGATCACCGTAACCTCTCGTCACCAGAATCGTTATTCTTTCCGGTTCGGTAAACACAGTGAAATTTTCAAAGTAAAACAGAATATTGTTACTAATGACAATAACAAATAATCAATGAGAGTAATTATCAGTAATGACGTTTAGAAGAGGTAATTGGGGAAGCCTACTATGTTGGCCGCGCAGAATTATTGTTCATAATTTTATTTCCAAACCCCTGTAAGCTTGGAACGAATAGAGTTAGAAACACGCAGTTTTAACGGTTGTATTTGTAATTTAATGGGTTTTCAAAAAATATACAGGGTGTACCATTTAAAAAATATATCATTATGTTTTTCTGGGGTAATGGTACACTCTGTATATTTCTAAGTGACCTATTGTGATAGTTTAATTTATTTTTATTAGAAAATCTTTTGTAATTCTATCAGAAACCGAAATATTAGAGAGTGACGTTACTTTTGTACACACTATATAAAGTATTCCATTTAAAAACGTATTCGGTGTTTATGGATCGCACTGCATACTTGAAACTAATTTTAAAATAGGCATCTCATTACTTTGTATTTACATTCTTTTTCTATCACTTATACAAGAGGGTCTATTGAAGAATTGCTCACTAAATGGACACGCGGTAGAACATACCGGGGCTTCATTTGCCGCATTAAAAAAAATATATTCTATTTAAGAAAAATATAATTTTTGGTACACTCTGTGTTCTTGACAATAATTGCGGGCTGTAGGGATGACTATTGTAAGTTTCATTAAGAAAATTTGTCATATGCACAATAGTTTTTCAACTATTGACCGACGCGCGTTTATTTGACTACCCTGTGTAACAACAAACAATAAAAAAATTATATAAGTTTTGGCTTTTACTTGAGTATTGAGAAAAAAAATCTCTATGAGAAAAAACAAAAAAACCGGCAGTTTCGTTTTATTCACTAACACCCACATAAATGTGTTAATTATTCTTTATCAACCCGCTTTTATATAAATGTGTGTTAATACTATTGTTTTATTTCCAATAATGATTTGATAATGGTTAATTGGCTTCTTTTATGTTTGTTAAACCATATATAATACGGGAAAGGATTAAATTGGGCGTTTAATTACAAAGTTTGTGTAAAGAAGAGAGAAAGTCTATAAACGTGTATGTCTTTGATTGAAATCGTTTAAAAACCACATCCTCATTAAATAATAGCGTTCTAAACATTCAGGATGATTGCGATTGCAAGTTAATCAAACGCTTTTACAGGTTAGTTACCATGGTAGTGCATCAATTAGTTTATACGTTTATCGTTATATCATTAGTGTATGAATCAGAACAAAAACGTAAGTTAACCTTAAATAATCAAAAAGAGATGTTGATAAGAAAGTTATTTGGAATAAACCAAAAATTTCTTTTTAGCCTCATGTCCCGAAATGGATCCAATCGATTATGCTATATTACTACCGCATACAAAACATTGTGATTGGTACTACAAGTGCAGTAAAGGGTACGCGTTGTTAATGCTATGTCCAGAAGGATTACTCTTTAGTAGGGAGATGAGAGGTTGTACTTATCCAGAAATGGTCGAATGCCTTGCTTAAGACAAAATGAAGTATTGTATAGTGTAATTTTTGATAATAAAGAACATGCCACTTTAACTCAAAACACGATTCTTTATATCAAGCTAATTTTTACAAACCTGTGAAAGTATTGAATGTTCGAAAACAAAATATCTGGTGTAGAACACCACACGACTTTCCAACATACTAAATGGAAATTTAGAAAAATAAAATAATTTTAATAACATTTTTTAGGATAATTATGCAACCTCTCTTATAATGTTCATTACGAAAATAGGCAACATTGTAAAAACAAAAATAATAATCTATGTCAAACAGACGTTTAAAACTTCATGACAGACAGAGGTTAATAGTCATCGAGACCCTAAGTTAAATTAAAAGAAATGAAATAACTTTTTTGCACGATTGAGATTTTTCGTTTATTTACCAGATCTTTTCCAAGACAGTAGGATATGTTTACTGGTCGGTAAGAATTTTACTTACTGACGTGTTTTACTTACCAACGTAAAACTATATATATATATATATATATATATATATATATATATATATATATATATACATACTACCTATATTTCACAACAATGAGAACAAAAAGTTTGGACATTTCTATTTTACGTCATTTTTGACTATTCGTTTATTTAGCAGACATTAAATAATTGCGATTGTGGTAAATTCAATGAAATCGTGCAAAAAACAATATGAGCATCACGAACATTAAGGATTGTACCGGTTACCGGCCAAATTCGCTATCGCTCAGCCTCCCAACATGGCCGTCGACCGGTAAACGTCCCTTACTGTTCTTGATACTCAATACACTATAGTTTACATTTTTTAACGATAACTATGCAACCTCTTTTTTATACGTTCATAACGAAAATTGGCAACATTGTAAGAACAAAAACAATAATCTATATCAAAATGACGTTTAAAACTTCATGTCAGATAGACATTAATAGGCATAAGGTAAAAAAATAGCGATAATAGAGCGTCAGCATTTTCAATCATACACACATCAAAATGGTCTAAGGGACAAAGATAAAAAGTATGTTTGCAAACGCTAATCAAAATGTTTTGTGATTATAGCACACAGAGCTTTATTCTGACAATTTCTAGATCCAGTTGGTTATATTTCTTTTCTCTTTATTAAACAGTTAGAATCAATAGTGAAGGAAAGAGTGCATCTTAGTCGTGATGTTCAGTTAAGAGCTGTGGGCATTATACAGGGAGATATGGTTACTCGAGATGTGGCGACTGCTGTAAATTCTTGTAAAAGTACCATTGGATGCTTGTGGCAGCGTTATCAAGAAACTGGCGATGTAAAAGAAAGACATGCTGGCCCAAGCAGGAAAACGAATGCTATACGGGATAGATTATTTCCAATCCAATGTCTTCGTAACCGAAATCACGCACACACGCACGCATGGACTCATGAACGCAAGCACGCACCCACGCACACGCGCACACACGCACACACGCACACACGCTCGTAAATTAGGAAGCACGCACGCACGAAGCACACACACACACACACACAGGCACGCACGCACTCACGCTAGCAAGCAAGCATGTACGGACAAACGCACGCATGCACGCACGCAAGCAAGCAAGAATGCAAGCACACATGCACACACGCTCACACTCACACACGCACACACGCACACATGCACATACGCACACACGCTCAAATGCACACACGCAGACACGCACACACGCACATACGCACACGCACACACGCACGCAAGCAAGCACGCACGCACGAACGCACACACACACGCACACATATATCGATGACGTCATATCTTCTTCTTGGCACCCTGTATGTTTCACTTTTACGTGAAAAATTAGAAATTGAAAATAAAAATCGACGGGTCCGACCGCTTTGGACGATATGACGTTACTGTTTGAAGAAGGAGGGCAGCTCAGTCTCTATGGAAAGCAATTGAATGCGTAGGAGTTTAGTTGGGTTAGAAAATACAATAAAAATTAAAAAAGGTACCACTTGGTTTGCTCTTGTGTAACCCTTAAACCAAAAAAAAATAGACAAAGGCACAATTATGACGATGGTTGCATTTAAAATAGGGCAACGAACGTTGATCTGAAAAGGTACAGATTAATTAAGCGTACAAACCAGTAGCACACATAAGCAAATCTGTATCTATCTGAATACATTAGCGGAACTGAACACCAAGGTTCACAAGTAACATAAATCGAGGTATAATGTGTACTATCGTACCTTAATAAATTCCCCCTTAACATGGTACGGGTAAAAGTGGTAGCCCAATTTGAGTAACAAATAAGGGTAGTTGCGGATAATTCAGTAGTAGGGGGTTAGTTGAATGTTGATCTGCGCGCGGCATGAATAAGAATATCGGAGATCTTTTTCCAAAGAATTATTGGTAAACAAATAAACGCAGTTATTTTACAGAAATATTTAAAAACAAACAAAAACTTTCTTATATTCGTTGCATTCAACGTGATGGATCAGAGAAAGTACTCCTGGAGTGGTGCTCTGTAATGAAAATGCTTTCAAATAGTGGCACGTTATAACCCGACATGCACGAGTCACCAAAGTTACTTCATGACATATTGATTTTCTGAACGTTAAACATATTTAAAAACCTCTGTATTCATAAATCTTAATTTTAGCAGTTAGTTTTCAATATCTACAATAAATGCACGGTGCCAATAATATCGTAAAATAATAAAAAAAGAACAGTTAATGGTTTTGTCTAAATGGTAAGAACAAAAAGGTCACTGCAGGGGCGGTGCAATCCTGAAATACAAACAAAGCAAAAAATAAATAAATAAATTGCCTTACTCGTTAAATGTACTTTACCACTGTGAGTTGGGCGGATGTCACACAAAATTATAATTTCATTCTGAATAATACACCTAAACGTTTTATTAACACACCTATATTACAATTAAAATATCTTGAACAGTTGGTTTAAACATAAAGTCCATACATGAGTTTTATGCGTAACATCCTTACTTAAATTATAATTTTTAATCCTTACTTAAAATTTCTAATTTTAATTTTCATTGAATTTTGCTAGATTAAAATAAAAATGTGGCAAATTACTGCAACCAAAATCTAATATAGTCACATTCCTTAATTATTCTCTCAATTTAACATAAAAATGCACATTTAAAATAAACTCACAACATTATTTACGTGTAAATAGTAATAAAAAGTAAGGACAGGATAAAAAACACTTATTTAGATAGAATTTAGCTGAAATTTCGGTGAAAATACATTAAGACGTCTGCAGGAAACTCAATCAAATTACAGAACGCAAGCACTGTCTATCTCTTACAAAGTAAAGACACAAATGCCAATCAAATAAACAGGCTAGATTAGCTGTAGCTGGTAGTTCCAAACATATTTAGTTCATCTCGTTTAAGCTACATGGCACGTAACTAGTACTACCCTCGTTTAATTGATCCTTACAATTGATCAAGCACAACAATCACTTCAATTCCTTTTTTATATAACGTAAACTTTCGATCAACAGAGGGAAATGTCAGAAAGTCCAACTACTTGATTGTACGTAACCCTTTACATACAAAGCCCTCTCGTAAATTTATACTCAATCCACAATTGTTTATTCTTAAGTAGCTGTGAGTACCTATCATTAACAACAGTTCGGCGTGAGATTTTCCAAAAAACAAAATATCAAAAACACTACACATACAGATCAGCTGCAAGGCGTAAATTAAATCCACCGCATAAGGAAGCACCAATGTTAAACACTTTGTCTTTATTGATGAAAACGAGAACGTTAAGAGTACTTAACGAAACACTAACACGAAAATTTCCGCAGTGTATGAACTCTGAACGTGAATCTACAAGCAGTGGAACAGTAATCCTGTTAACGATATCATCAGGAAACTACCGAGTAACTGGTACAGATTTTTCCGCACACTATGTTGTTACATCACACCCCAAACTCAAGCTCCGAGCGCTGACAAGCAATTTAGTAAACTTACAAAAAAAAACTCTTTTACCCCACTATACCAACTTAGCCACGACATATTCAACCACGCACTAAAATTAACAATATCGTACACGTTAAGCTCAACAATCCCAAAACAACACATTTCTTAAAATCCTTTACAGCAATGAAAACTAATTTTATTTTTATGAACAAATCTATTTCCTTTTATCGAAAACCAAAACAACAGAAATGAAATTCACGAAGAGATGTACTTTCATACCATATTCATGAGACCTAAATATTAATTAGCCAAATTAAACCACACGTGACAGACATGCAAACATGAATCCCCCAATTAAGTAAAGAAAAAAAATTAACTCCCGCAGGATAGTTCTGCAATATTGGGGAACCAAAAAGTGTATACATTTAGTAAAACTAGTACACCACTTACCTATTTAGTACTTTAGTAAACTAAGACAACAAAAAGACATTGATAAGTAAAATAAATCGAATAAAAAAGTAACATCAAACATCCACATATAGACGGCGTCGTAGCGGATTAGCTAGAACCAAAAAAAAAACTTACCATAAGCCTAAGAGACAAGTAAAGCCAAAAATTGTTTAAATCCGAAGCGCACGCGGTTTCAGGAAGAGCTCTCCTTAAAACGTTTTTTAAACGAGCATGTACAAACATGCGTTTATTGCGGTTAAAAAGAATTATAAAATAAAACAGAAATTAAATCCTAACCAAATGCCCCATATAATATTTATCTAGTTTGTAAGGTAAAACAAACAACGCTCTTTATAAGTATAAAGCAGCCAAAAAGCTGTGGAGACTTATGCAAAACTGACATATACGTGTTCTGAGAGAACCAAATTTCTAACGTATCTTACTTTTGTGAGAAAAATTGTACTATACATTTAAATAGTGAGTGCTCAAACAAAACATAAATGTAGCATTCGTCAAAGTAGTTCCCCAGGTATAATGTATATAAAAAACATACAACTACATTTATGGTTAACCAGCTGAAGGTACATGGACGTAGAAATAAATAGATCCATGAACATCAAGCAGTATGGACAAAAGAAATTGACTTAGTGGCGTAAGTAGGCTGGTTTACAGTAATACCCTAGTGTGAATTATCCCGTATGAGTGTATTAATCTATTGAACGGAAGGTCTAAAATATTAACGACAACATCGTATGTTATACATAAACTTTCAGTTTACTACTCTCAATACGGTTCTACTAATATGTACAAACAATGAAATAAGTCATTGAATTAATATCTGATTAAGTGAAACATTTAAATTTCGTAACATATACTGAGTTATCTTCTTAAATTTTAGGCAAAGCACATCATAAGCGACATCTAGAGTTGCGTACAGCTACATCACATGAACAAGCCATGAAGGAACGGAGGGAAATATTCGTTTGTCGTTACTTAAAGTACCCTTCAGCAGCTTGATGAAAGATTACCACACTCAATAGCTGAATATCTTACCGTTAGCTTGATTGTGTATAGAAAAACATTTTTTTTTCTTGGTTCAAACCTTTGTGTAGTTTCTGAAGTCAAGGCTAAGGCGTTGCACGTTACTTGTATTTTTTGTGAGTAATCGTCAACCTAGACGTTCCCTGTCGGATGATGAATGATGGCGTGAAAGTGTACTTAATATACTGGGGAATCCAGAATGCAGAAAAAGTTCTAGCACATTTCGTAACATTTTAGCGGACAAATGGAGGAAATGGGGCCAATTCAAAAGAATCAAACTGCATTCAAATTTGCGTTTCGTCCAATACAAAATTTAAAACTAACGTAAATCCACAGTAAATCTATAAACGACGTTACCACGTACACCTTTATAGAAATAAATACAATATTTTTAAGGTCTGATTTAATATCTCAAATTAAAATAAAAACACACAACTACCTTTGGTTGGTTGAAGAGAAGAAAAACTAGTAAAAAACCACTTTTCTATAAAGGGTTCTCAAAATGACAAATTCTATAAGACTGTATGTTGTAACTCTAGATATCATGTGTTGCCTACTAGCCTGGAAATAAAGTTTCTTAAAGCGTTAAGTAAATTGTAGTGAATTCTAAATTGTACTTCTTAAATAGACAATAATCCAGGGGAGAAATTACTTTTTCTAATATTCTAATATTCGAGACATTTTTTCATGTGGTTGCCTTAAATATGATAAAAACGTTACTTAAACCGTTGAAAGACAATCATATTCCGTGTTGTATACCAAATAATCATATGAAGATAGAAATGTAGCTGGTATTGCTTTTTAATTGTACAATATATGAGTAAAATGTTTTTCTTGTTTTTAATGTTGGTGACCTCCAGTAATTTTAGTTTCAAATAAGGTAACCTTACATTTTTTTAAGAACTACAAATTATTATGGTAAAAATAAAAGTAAAATAAAATGTTAGCCAAGTGCTTGGGGTTTAATTTTTGATTGTTTTGGCGAATCTTTGGTTTTAAACAATTAAAATTGACATAGTTTGACACAAGCAAGTATTACAAGCCTTTCCCTCTAAATTTTATCAATGTAGTATGATTATTTTACTTCAGTAACACAAACTAGTACTCAGGGTTGTTATATTAAGTTTTTGTTTAAACTTATTGCATGCACAGTTAATTGAAAATTGCACTCTAATTACGTTTCCGCTAATGGAATTATTGTTCTAAGCAGACACAAACTGACAATTTTCCATTCATATCAATCACTTGCCAAACATAAAACAATTAACTAAATATTTATTGTTTACCTACAATGATTCTTATTTTTTTGTTGTTTGTAAATGAAGCAACTAATTTACATAAGTTGACGTACAGAGTGTTTTACAACACAGGTTTGACATATAAAGAGTTGAATAGCACTTTAACTAACGTATTTGTTGTACTCCATTTTGGATTTAAATATTTATTGTCGGTTCATGACTAATCAAGGTTTACATTCAGAGTAAACAAAAGCTTATACGTGTACGAAAGGTAATGTATTGAATTTAGAGAAGCATATCGGTTATTATTTGTACGGCAGGAGAAAATCATAAACTGTTCATGGAGTATTGGGGATTGATTAAAACATTAAGAAATGTGACTGTTTTTAGACTCGTATGTTTTTACAATATACTTAATGATCTGTATTCAAATAAATTTATACAACTTATTTTACGTACATACTTTTTTAAATTAATAGTGAATATTTCGACATTTGACTGTGAAATTGGGTTAGAATTTTACCGAGTGGGCAATTATATTGCTTTTTATGATCATTCAATATTATTTTATTCGCCCAAAGACGTTTTTCCCAAAAATCTTGGTCGTCGGGTCGCCTGTGAAATTTTCTATAGAATTTTAGTTTTATTTATGAAACTAAGTGTTGATTTTGACGTAACTTTGCAAATACTGGACATTTTACTACAAACCACGACAGCCTTGGCGGAGTTCAGTCGGCAATGCGCTTATTTGAGTAAGCCTACGTCTAGTGCATATGTAGCATGTAAGTGTAAAGATACTGTTTTGTGTAGAAATTTAACATGTAAGACCTTGTTAATAGCTTATATAATGTCAAGGAAGGTTGCGAAGCACAATTTTGTGGCTTATGGCTTTAAATAGTACTTGGTAGAGTTTGACTTCACCATATAAGGGATAAATTTAAAGCCAAACAGTTTTTTAGAGATTAGGTTGCTGACCTCCCAAGATTGGATCGCTTTAAGATATGCCTGTACTGCTTGGCCAATAAAAGTAAAGCTGCTTGAGGGTTGATCTTGGTTTATGTTTTATAACGGTGATAGCACACTTTTATTCTATTGAAAAATAGAAAACGTAGTGTGGATATATTTGGTGAAAGTTGTGGGGTATTTTTCTGTTTAGTCATGTATTTAGATATATACCGGGTTTCTTGAATCCCAGTGGTAGAGTGTTGAGGTTTTCGTAGCCAGTGCTTTTGTACTTGTTTATTTTTAGTGTAACGTGAGCATTTAGTCTTTTAAACTTGATTTTTAATAGTGGTTCTTTACATCATATTGGCCTTTCTTCGCTAACTCAAATGGGGATATGGGGAGTAAATGAGGATATGTTTATAGCATTGCTGGTATGATAGTGGATCGAATATAAGATTTGTAAGATTTTGTAGCGCTGTGTCAAACTATTGTGGTGAGTGTGGCTTGGTATTTTCAAAGTTGTTAGAGATATGTTTTTATGATACGTTTGAAATGGAACTTGGAACAATTCAGCGTCTGGTAGGAGTTCGAAGAAATAAAGGAACAGGTACTGTTGAAGTACCTGCTAGGAGTTGAGATGATCCTAATTTATCGTTGTACCAATGTAGCTGTCAACGTAATGTGTTGTATGAGTACCTTGGAGCATATGAAGTAATCGTTTATAGGTTTTCAGTGGTTACAGAAAACTGATGTTAAATGATTGAAAACGTGGTTCAATAGATAGGTGGAAAGTGTGCTAATGCTTGAAGGGTTATTGTAAAAAATACTATTACTGTGGATTATGGAAGGTACATAGTTACCGAAATGTATTCTGTGTGTGTTGGTACGACGGTAAGGGAAATACAATAGACGGGTATCCTTCGTATATAGGAGTGCAGTGACTCGGATGATTCTGTCGTTAAGATATCATAAGTAGTGCGAGATGTTGAAAAAGTACTTCATGATAACGGTGTTCTATCTGTTACGCATAAAATCTGTGTTTTGTAACAATGAAGGTTCTTACTATAAGGAGATTGCACTTAAAACACGATTCGTACCTTTATCCAGACGAAAACCACTTGCTGGATGAGAAACTCTCTCGGTCTCTTGTACATCAAAATAGTTTTATTTTGGTAAAGAGGAAAGTTCTTGCTGTTGCTTTCAGTCAAAACGGGAAATAACATAACTGGATGTTAAAGTTTGGCTAGTATTAAAGATTTGCAATTTTGAGATTCTCAGCTACCACTACAGGTAATACATTTACAGCGTCGTTTACTCGGTAACTCACCTATGTATAAATAGAATAGTTCCTTAGAATAGGTTTTGGGAAGGGAGGTTGGTGTGAGTAGCATCAGTTAAGAAATATACAGACCGCACTCAAGAGGTAGAGGGTTGACTTATAATCAGTTATGGTTCGGACAAATGATGCGGGTTGGGTAGTGCCTTTAGATATAATCTGAATAGCCTTATTAACGCGGAAGGAATCGTTGGCCTGGACTAGCTTCTCAGGGGTGACGCCTTGTTCAATCATTCGATTTGGGTGTGGTGTAGTTGGTATATCTCGGCCCGTACAACGTGTTAAAGCTTACAGTCAGAAAACCTAAAGTTATGTCGAAGCTTAATTTGTGTCGTCGATGGCAAAGAAGAGATTACCAAGAAGACGGCTGTAGTTGGACTTAAGTTAGCAGGAGTATAAGGAATTGTAATGATTGGTTTCTTATTTTGGGCAATGTTTCGTGGTTGACGTTGTTAAGCTCAAATAGAAGTGTAGTAGGTTCCGTCACACTTGGGGTGGGTGGAATGGGAATGTTATATTTACTTTAACTCCGCTGCAGCCTCAGACTTCCCTGGGTTAAGGCTTGACAGTCGTGGGTCCAATGCAACGAAAGGTCTTTGTTAGTAAATATTTCTGGCTTATAGCTTGTATTGAATATACCTCTCATGTTGTACTTCAATCCTTTTAGTTTCCCTCATTCTACAGACTTTTGTCGAGAATACAATACTATTTCTCTATTCTGGCAGTGTCGCTGGTGTAATCGAGAAGAGTCTCCGAGGTGTATTACTTTAGAGAAGTAATTGACAATTTAGGAACCCTACACTGGGCGTCTCAAGTATTATTCGTTATTTAGCAATATAGCGAATGTAGGTCTTAAATTGAACACATAAGTCAACAGCATGGTTATTATTGTATTCGAGAGATAATGGACTATATTTCCGTAAGCATGTATTTTGTATGAGGTTTTACGTACGCACAGCTAGTATAAGTATAAACTGCAATGCTGCATGGATTAATTCTGGTTCAGTAACTTCTCTGTCTAGTACCATAACTCAATTTGTTCCTATGCCACCCTCACCGCACCAACCCTTTCAAACCTGCTATGTAAGTATACACTTACTTTGTGCATGTAATGATCTGTTCAGTGCCGCTGCTAGAATGTAGAACTCTCAAGCAAGTAACCTTTTTGCGTAACAACCAGTGAAATGAGTAAAGGTTCTCAGCTTGCAGTTAAAGTTTGTCTTAGGGGTCTTGTCTAGGGTATCGATGATATTGATTAATTTCCTTCACTTGCTCCTGTTCTAGTATTTTATTCATTTTTTAACAACATATGTGTACTTTTGCACCTTTTGTGTTTTGTCCTATTATAGTGATCATCTGTCTCCATCTATGGAGGTAACTGAGTCTAGTTCATCCACTTACTATGAGTGACACGCAGTATGTAACTGTGAACGCAACCTGGCCATATGGAGCTGCGGTTATAATTATAGACTACTGATTTTACATCACTAATGTAATTAGAAACGAAAGTCCCAATTTGCATGTTAACACTAGTACCTATAATACGTCCAAACTTAAGGATCAATCTAATCGATACATAAATGGTCGTGTTAGTAGCAAATCTAAAAATTACAACCCAACTTTAAAACCTTGGTTGACTGAACCTATGTTATGTCTTCATTTGTATAATTAAAACTAAATCTAGCATAATGTGCATTCACATACGTAAACTCGTTTCCTTATTTTTTTGTGAACTAATTGTAATTGTGTGTTTTTTGCAGGTCAGTAGCTGATCACACTTTATCACCAATATCCAAAAGTGAAGGTTTGTCACGTTTTAGTTTTAATTTATAACCATTAAACATCCGTTGTTGAGTATGTGGCCAAATTGGTGTTTCACTTACACTAATAATTTTGAACCACAGAAGGCACGACTTTCTTTTTTGCTTACTAATGACTTCTTAGAACACACTATGGTCAAAACGAATTATAAATATGAAGACACTCTTACAAGTTACGTATTTAATCATTTTTTATAAACATGCTAATATTTGTAGAATTGTAGATTACAGATATAAGTAAATTTGGAGAAAGTTTCAAAAGGTTTAAAGAAAATTATACGGAAATTATGCAAATTTAATGGAATGATACTCTAAAGCACTGATAATAATAATAATAATTGATGTTTAAAACTTTGAAGAACAATGATAAATTAATAATTACAGTTTAAATTAATAGATGAACGAAATTTGAATACACCTTTCTGGAGTAAGGTTCAAAAGGTTTAAAGAAAATTATGTGGAAAGTGTGCAAATTTAATGGAATGATACTCTAAATCACTGATGATAATAATAATGTTTCAATCTTTCAGGCTGATAAGTTAATAGTTTAAATTAATAGATGGACGAAATTTGCATCCACCTTTTTCAAACGAATAATTGGGTTATTCTGAATTTCGTATCGTAAACATTGTTGAATATAACTTACACTTATTTGTTAGTACCGTATATCTGAAATATAGTATAAATTCATGTAATAGAACTAACGCCTAATGTTTTAAAAACTTTCGATTGTAGCGTTTTATGTTTTTTCTTTACGTATTTGGAAGGTGTTCGAAATGTTTACAAGTAGCGACCGCATTTACAGTACTTTTCTAAACACGAAATATAAGTTTTGTTGTTTATCAAATTGGGATGAAAGTTTAAAATGAAAATGTGATTTACGTATTGATTATTAGTGAGATCATTTTTACTAATTTGGTTGGGAAGTAATCAGTTCCTTTGTAAACAAGAGTTTTTAATGCTATAAATATCGTTAAATATTGTCGTTAAGAGTGCGTCATAGGAAAGTTATAGAACACATTAAAATTGTTACTTTGTATTTAAATAACGTGTAGAAAAGCATATTTCGCATTTCATTAAGTCGTTGTAGGCGACAAATTGTCGGAGTATTTCGATAATATTTTTGGTTTTAAACAAAGAGTGTAGCTTTTAGGTACAAGGCGTTAAGGTTTAGCGTCGTTAAGAAATCTTCCATTTACAGGATATCGGTTACATTGATAAAACTTGCTAGCTGTTTTAGGTGATGCAATTTATCCGACGGCTCTCAAGTTCGATTTGTGTTGGCGCGTATTCAAAAAAAATTAATTACTCTTTTTATGATTGACTGATTTAGCAGTAGGGATATAAAAATTCAATGTGGCACCTAATGAATTATTCACGAGGGTCAGAGTTAGTGTAGACGCAGAGGTGTTAAAAATTTAACGTTACGGCAGAGAGTGAACTACCGCGGAACATCGTTACCCATAATCCGTGTTGAAAGAACTTCCGTCAGTAAGGGCAGCAACCCCAAACAATGCTTGAAGGGATCTTATTGTGTCGTTCAACCATCACGAGATCGATTGATCATTAAGTGCAGTTTGTCCGAAGGGACTTTGTCGAAAATCCAAGGAGAGGGTGTTTTACCTAGTGCTTTCCCTGATTCTATGGAGTAGTTATCGATTTTATGCGGAATAAACCAAACGTTCGTTTTTCAATTCCAGACATGAATTTTACATTCACGAGGTGGGTCATACTTTGGGATTCGTCGTTCACATTGTTGAGGCCGCCACAGAATCAATCCTCTGGGTTTCACCAGGTGGCTGTACAATAAAAAGGGTTGTAGGAAGCCAAGGTAATCATTTCTGTGAATATTTTTTGTTACTGTAGTGGTGAGAGTTTAATATACATTTGTGGTATTTTGTTATTTTTCGGTATAACGGGTGAATACGCTGTCTTTTGAGATTAACGTCTTAGTAGGTTATCGTTTAAATTTTAATACAACCGTATGCATCCATGTCATAATCCAAAATTATATGAGTGTTTCTATTTGTTATACTGGCGAATTTGTATCGAAATTATGTATAGAATGCAATTTGTTGTGCAGTATAATAGTTACGCGCAAATTAAGTGTATGTTTTTTTGAGAATTTAACGAAATACACGTTAATGGATTAGTTTTCATGAATTGGAGCATATTTTATAGCGGATTAATTAATATAATTTCAACTGGTTGTAAATTGAAATAAAGTGATTTCTTTTCTTGGAAATATTTCATTGAGGATCAGATTTAGTTGGTAAAGTAACATAACAGAATTATTGTTTTTTGATCAGATCAGTGATTTTGCAGTACGCAATTATTTTAGCTAAGCGTGCGATATTATTTGTAGCCTTTCAGGTATAGTGCAGATCTGTTAGTCCCAAAGCCACCTGTGATTACGTTCACGTAAGCGAGCTATTTGAGTATTTAAGCGAGCTGTTGGCCGACGTAATTTGGAATTTTTACTCCGATTGTGTCATTTAAAATGCTTTGGCGCCCTTGCGGATTTTTATATCAACCCCAACCCCTATTTTGACTGATTTATGGTAAGCTATCTCATTGAGCGTAAAATTTGGTACACTGAACCCACCCCGACTACTGAGCAGTCGAGCCAAATCCAATTTTACCTGTTATCCCGTTCTACTGCCACTTTATACAGTAACAACTGAAGTTTGACTAACATCGTTTTCCTTTGAAACCTGCGTAGAGTAATTTTGTGGGTTAGAAAGTAAAGTTTATTTTGTGTTCACAAATTATTAATAAGAACACTTGCGGAACGCCAAAAGTGCATCTTCTAATGTCAACATAGACGAGTATCGGTAGCGAAGCGTACGTTAACAGATTATTAAGAAATATGACAAGTAGCAATAGACCTAAATTGAAGCCCTCTGGGAGATTTTAGAATATCTTCAAATTTCAAAGTTGAAATTATTATAATGAACATAGTTCATACGTTGACAAAGGTACAACTGTAGCAAGTTGGTTACACAGGAAGTTGCATCAAGAGAATTAATTTTATTTAATAAAATACTATGATTAAAATGTCAAACGCTCGTGAAAATCTGTGCGAACGACGTCTACTTTATTGACTAATACTTCAGATACATGTTTACTTTGAGTTGCTAGATTTGTGCTTATAAAATAAGCGAATAACTGAGCTAATTCAACAGTTATGGCCTTAGGTTTAAAATACCTCAGAAATCGCTTCAAACATTCACACTTACTCTAAAATAATCCAAAATCCGCATTAAAAGGCATAAAAGGGGCGGTGTAATTAAAACTTTTTTCCAGTTTTACCACATGATTCTAGAACATAAATATAATACCTCAAGTAGTTAAGATGATAACTAAAATTTAACAAAAATCCCTGGAGTTTACTTCAAAATGAGCATAATTGCTGAACAATCTCTAAAACCAATAAAGGTGAAATACGTAAAATGTTGCTATTAATCATAATTGTTTGCATGAAGTAATAATAGCTAATAAAATGCAGACAATTTCACTTTCTTCCTGACTTTTTAAAATGTTAACAGTATTTTTAAATTTGCTTATATGTGCCCATTTAATTTATTTATGGTCAGAATAGTAACCAAGAATCGTTAATTAAATTTAGAAAAACGTAGAAGTTCATCAAAATAACTATTCACGTTACTTAATGCGGTTGTTACTGAATACTTATGGGAAATACAATTAGTAAAACTGTATTTAAAGTGTTTAACCTGATATTAATTACATAAATTTTGTTGTAATCCGTAAGGGTTGCGGTTTCGAAAGACGAATTATCCAAGGCAAAACTCTAGAGACAGCATGGTCTCTGCCAAAGTTTACATAATATGCAATAATGATCAATGTCGCATAAATAGAACTTCTTGCCAGTCATCACTGACTATAAATGCAGGTACACTAAACGAAAGGTGTTACTTTAACTCATCTCTTGAACTATAGGAAAACGTGACAATGCCTTTTATTTTACACATGTCAGTATTCGCTACTGCAGAATGTTGAATATTGCTTTATGCTGTTTTGAGGCCAAGGCGTTTTATTAAACCCAGGCTATGATTTAAATTACAGGAATAGGCGACTATTGTTGTCTAATTAGCAAGTATGTAAGCTAGAATATGCATGATTTGCTTGTAGATGGTTTTTTTACCATAATGGTAGTCTCCGAACACAAGTCTCGGCTTAACGTCGGACCAGACGTTCTTTTTCCGATCAGTTTGGGCATCAAACTTTGGTGACGTCAGATTGTCCACATTTATAGCACGGAAATGTCTTTGGCTGTTGACAGTTTTGAGCATACTCCTTAGTCTTTTGACAACTCTAACATGTAACAGAAGAAATTTTTTTCATTTCCCCTACCTTGCAAAAGCTTTAAGGCCACATAAGGTTTCTGATACTCAAACGCTGGATCTCAGCAATTATTGGTGGGTGGTGCTGCACGTTGTATAACATTTTCAATATCAAGATGTAATCTGGTTAACCCTGCGATGGTATAAACAACACGCGAAGATAATGATTGTTGGTAAACAGGTAAAGTATTACATTTCATAATTTCGAATGTAGTGATTTTGATGGAGTTTTGATCTTTTCACCAAGACATTGTGTGCGCTTGCGAATTTCTTCCCAGAGGCGATATTTATAGTCGACCAGGAAAAACGCAAATTTTAACTAAGCTACCAATTTCTCAAATTTCGTAACTGATCTCTCACACAACGATAGCAGACTAATGTTGGTGCGTAAATAGCTCGAGTAGCTATTAAACAGTAGAATTTTTGTATAGTCCTGTGTTATTCTTAGTTTTTGAACTCGTTCAAGGAATTCAGTGAGACTGGAATTCCCGTTAGTGTAAATTCTACGCATAAATTCCACTATCGATAAAACGACTAAAGTTGCCATTTTCTGCTTAATTAATTTTTTGGAAGCGCTTATGGGACGCTTTCGTGAGTTTTGTGGAACAACTTTATGTAATCGAGAACTAACCCATTCGCTGGTATATGGGACATTATGACCCCATACTTTGTCAACATGTGATGCGGTCTATATATATATGGTGTACCTTTGCTAAGTGCGGATGCCATAACTCATCCAATTTTTGACAGACGTCTGAATTTTAAATAGACTTGGAGAAAACCCAATTTGATACAGGTCATATATACCCCTTGACGCACTGCAAAAAAAGTCTTCCGTCTGTGCTGTACGGGTCGCGTATTCACCGACCATCTAGCGTGAGACACGATATATAAATTTTTCTGTTACGTTACAGTAGTTTTTTTTATCTAATATAAACCAGTTTGGACCTTTACAAGTACTTAAATTATTGTTATTTATTTGTTTTTGTATTTGTAAAGGTCCAAATTAATTTAGATTAGATAAAGAAAACTACTGTAACCTAATATTAGTCCTTGATACCTCTCAATACAATATTTGTTAATAAGTTTTCAACGAAGAACGACCGACGGCAAATTTATATATCGGGTCTAACGCTTGACGGTCGGTGAATACGCGCCAGCATTCATGCGCATGGCTGTGGTGGGACATTGCAGCTGACTGCTCAATTCGAATTCATCCATTACTAACGTTCAACGTGTTAGTGTGTTTGAGATCTCCAATCGTGCAAAACGGTTAGCGATTTAGCCCTGCGTCCGCAGTTAAGCAGTGAAAGTGAGTCAGATGCAGATTTTGATTCCGATCACTCAGTAAATGATGCCAATTTTCTTCCGCAACCGGCAAGCGAGTCGTCTGAGGCATCAGAGGAAGAGGTCCAAGAAGCATCGGATTCTGATGGAGCAGCGGTAGCATGTAATCAACCCTGTAAATCCCTAGGGTAAGCCTTCGCAATCGATGCCTCCTGCACACCACCGGTAGACTTTTTAAAGTTATTTTTTACTAGCGATCTTTTAGACAAAATGTTGGAAAAAACTAACAAATATGCAAGTGAAAAATTGCAAAATGCTTCTCTAAAGAACACTGCAAGGATAAAGAAGGGACAACCTACCACTTCTGACGAATTACAAAAATTGTTTGATATTATACTGGCTATGGGAAATGTTGATGTGCCGAAAATGAATCTTTATTGGTCTAAGGATACGCTATATCAGAATACATTTATTTCTTCAATTATGTCTAGGGACAGATTTTTATTGTTATTGATGTGTTATCATTTTGCTAACAACAGTTTGGACTGGAAGCAGGACCGTTTATTCAAGATAAGACTTCTTCTAGATCCCTCTTGGTCAGTTACAAGGCTTACATGAATCCTGGAAAAGCACTTGTAGTTGATGAAACCATGATACCTTGGAGAGGCAGATTGTTGTTTAGACAATATATCAAAAACGAAGCGCATAGGTATGGTCTAAAGGTTCACAAACTGTGTACTGAAACGGGGTATATTTGAACATCAAAAGCTTACGCTGGCAAGGGAACAGCTACGCCTGGAATCAGTCATGTAGAATCTATAGTAAACGATTTGATAGTAACTACTATGGTCAGGGACACATTTTGTTTTGTGATAACTTCTATACTAGTGTACTATTGGCTCAAAAACTTTCAGAAAGGAACAACAGAGTATGTGGCACAGTCTACAAAAACCGCAAAGGGCTGCCCAAGGTAGTAGTTTCCCAAAAAATGCGTAAGGGGTAAATCATAAGACTGCAGAAAGGTTCCCCAAAATTTTTTAAATAGCCTGTTTTCATGGTCCCGACAATCGTAAGAGAAGAAAGTACACAGGGTGCTGCCAAGTTCTATAAGAGTCTATGGGCAGCAGAACAGCGGACACTGAAGTAAAGAAAGTGTACACGTTTTGCGAAGAATGCGAAGGAAAACCATCCCTTTGCTTGCCATGCTTCAATGCTGCCCACGAGAAAGGAGCATAAATTTGTATTAATTTATATTAATTTGCTTTGCTTGAATTTTGTTATTTTATCTGAATTTATGCTTGTAACAAAAACAAATGATAATTCCATTTTGCGTTTAATTTATGTATTCATGAGCGGATGCTATACGAACATCTGTGCCACGTACTATTCAAAATGATTATTGGTGAGAATTAGGGGACGGTACCTCCAGGGACTCACGTCCAAATCTTACGTATCCAAGAAGAAAATTGATGATTAAGTATGTAACGAACCGCAATTCCTTACAAATTTTTTTTGATTAATTAATTATTTAACAATCAGCCCTCGTAAAAAAAATGATGTAAGATTTCTCAGTATTCAAACACCTGCAAGAGTTGATCTAATATTTCTTAGTATTCCGTATGACTCAATACCTAACTTAATATTTCTCATTATTTATTTCGTTTGATTGCACAACAAAAATTAATCTGTTTCCACTCCAACGTAGATTTCATAAAACATTGAAAAGTTTTATACGTCAGAGTAATCTCCGCCAATTACAGAAAGGATTCCCCCAAACGGAAGCCACCACCGCCTACCGAGAGTCCCCTATAAAAACCGCGACGCGCACCTTTTGAAGGGAAGTAAAGTAAGTATTACTACTTCAGTAAGTAGTAACCGTAGCCGTAACCGCAGCCGACCAGCAGCCGGAGTAGAAGAGTTCCGTCGCGCCACTTGTACGCATTCCGCCGCCGAGAATTATTTAGTTGGTTCCACCAACTCCTGTATTAGTTAGTCCGGTTGACTAACTCCTGTTCCCGAGAACCTGCAAGTGACGATCGCGTTAAAGTAAATCGCCGCAGACCTAGTGATAGCCACCTCGAGTTTAGCTCCTTGAATTTGCGGAACGCGCATCGCGAACCTTTTGTAAATAAATAGCTACCTTCAATCTTTGTGATTAACAACACGTAAATCTGTAGAGTAATTCAGAACCCACATACACACACAAACCCCCCAGACCGCTACGGGCTAGGCCCCGAGGTAGTCGGGAGAACAACAATACACACAAAACCCCCAGACCGCTACGGGCTAGGCCCCGAGGTAGTCGGGCTTGCATAGGACACACATACACACAAAACCCCCAGACCGCTACGGGCTAGGCCCCGAGGTAGTCGGGAGAACAACAATACACACAAAACCCCCAGACCGCTACGGGCTAGGCCCCGAGGTAGTCGGACGTGCATAGGACACACATACACACAAAACCCCCAGACCGCTACGGGCTAGGCCCCGAGGTAGTCGGACGTGCATACCCACACTAGACGCTACCATATACCTGATGACGAGAGCTAAGTAGGACTGTATAGACCTGCAGCTTTTATCATTTACTATCACTTACACTCTGAACACCTGAATTCACCAGCTCGCTGGAGAAGGACCGAAGTGCTTATAATCACAAATCAACTTAAACGTAGAGTATCCGTCAAAGACCTGCAGAAAACCGTACCTCGATAACCACGCGCTTGGTAAACGAATTTTACGAAAACCATCAATTAATTGTTTTCCACCAGCTTATTCCGCAAGTATAAAAACCGCCTTTAATAAATACGCGTTTTGTAGTAGGTAACGTTCGTTTGTATCTACGTGAGATTTCTTTCATTTGCATAAAAGAAATCACCGCCATAAAATTACCTCCCAGTAGATAACGTGCGAATATATTATACAACCAAACGTGTATAATCCGCCTAGTCTAAATTTAATGCAAAAGTAAACCTCTGAAGAAGTCATATTCTCGAACATAATACATCGCGAAAGTAAATTGCTCCACGAAGCGTACGCGCCTGTCCGTCTTCCAAAAAGTACTGAAGGTAGAGAGCCGCACGCAATTAGACCGGTATAACCGTCCTGCGTACAATCATGAACTCGGGATATCGATTTTCCCTAGTGACCTATATTCGCGCAACCCCCGTTTTAATATCCAGTAGTTTGTATATAAATTCTTTTCTTTTGTAGACAGGGCCGTATCCAGCCTAAATAATTAATTAAACACAACGCTATTAATTATTTAAATATTGCGTTCCTCATTGAATGTAACTAGAGAGTATTAAAATCTATTTGCAGAAACGACTGCGACAGCAATAAACCATTGTATCGAGCGAGTGGAAGGAAGGAAGGAAGGAGGACATCAAAGACGTGCCGTCCCAAACCGAGTGGACGCCCCGACGTTGCCGTCTCCATCCTAACGTTTCCTTAGTGTTAAGTTTTATGTCAATCAGATAGTTAATTAGATTAGGAGTAAATACCTTAGAGTTGTGAATAATAGGACAATATAACTTTTTACCGTTTTACCATAATTATTTTATGTGAAGAGTGTGGAGCTAAAGTTAAATATTCCGACGAACCCACCCCCCTTTTCAATTTCAATCTAAAGACCGATTGCAGTCTAGCCGCGGCAAAACATAAATAAAGTCACCCAGAACAAGGGGTCAGTACAAGTACCTCTACTATATTAGTCATATAAGCCCGTAACGCACCAACGAAGGTTTCTTCACGGGACAAATGTTTGTGTAAATCGAACGTAGCAGCGAACGTGTTAAGTGTATGTGATGTATTATCTAAACAATGAAAATCTCTAGTCTATTAGTATGTCAGTAGAGCTACCATTATGTGCAGACGTGGACGGTGTTGAATGATGCACTTCTAGTAGTAAAGCGTTTAGACTATCGATAATGGAAGATGTAGGTGGAACAAATCCATTGGGACACGTGTTGACCAACACTGCTGGAGTACGATACTTAACCTTTGGTGATCGAGAGAATCCATTTTACCGCATCCAAAACGAAATAGTAGTATCAACATTTTGGACAAAATTTAACTCAATGCTAACCTATACCAATGAGTCACAGAATTTAACTCTACATCATTAAAGCAACAAATTTTGCCGTAACTCCAACAAAATTGGTGTAAAAAATATACGCTTTGGCCAATATTAAACCGAAATGCTGGTGGACTATATAATTTAATCCTTTGCCATCGAGGTTGTAAATATTTCTGTGGCCCCAACAAAGTTAGTGTATAAATATAGATTTTCGGCAACACGGGCTAAATGCTGAGCAACTCACACAGACCGAAGAATTTAGCTCTTGATGATAGATAAAATCCATTTTTCTTCGCTCCTAACAATATTAGTAGATTAGCATAGGTTTTGAACAGCATTCAGCTCAAATACATGAATTTGTCAATGTTATCATATTAAGTTTGGCATATTTTATTTTACAAGTAACCCCATAAAAATAAATCCAAGTCGAGAAACCCAGGAGGCCGTCTTATCGGTCCATTAGCGTCAATCTATTTATTACCAGAATTGTTTTCCAAAAACAGGCATATAATTTGCGCATTGCGAGATGTTAGAAGTGAATTTGGTTCAAGCGAGCTAAAGGAATGTCATCTAATAATTCAAGCACAACCATTTCTAAAATGTCCAAATATCTAGGAGCGGATAAGTTCCCTTCGAAAATGTAAAATTTTATTTTTGATCCTGACGTAAAGCAGGAAACGTTTAGTCCAAATCGCCCTTGTTATCTTTAGAGGAATATTTGGTGTTAATTTTCTTGAGACCAGAATCTGCTGTTGTACTTGTTTAAAACACCGGAATTGCTAAAATGTGCTTCGTCAATATGACATTTCTTCCCAAGTTGGGTACTATATTTAACATGCTAAGTACCAATTGCAAAATATTAACCTACGTTCAGCGTTGTCTGGATGTAGATGTAGAAGAAGCCTAAATTTATAAGGTTTATATTTATGGTGGCGAAGTATTCTTTGCATTCTTCTTTTCGAAACTCCAATACTACTTTCTACATTTCTGAAAAAACTTATAGGATTACCCTCCACACTGGCTAAAACGGTAACCTCATCATTCTCTCGATTTTTTTTTATAATATTTTTTCGACCTGGGTTTAGAAAATGATCCATTATTAATTAAACCTCTTTTTAATCTATAAAGCGTGATTTTACTAAGTTGTCTCCGTTCCGGAAACCTATATAGATAAAAAAAAAGTTACTGAATTATCAAACTTAATGTAAAGGATACTTATCTTTTTTGGGATTTTTTAATGGTGTACTTTAAATTATACAATCTAAACGTTTCGATAACACTTACAGTTATCTTCGTCAGTACTAATGTTTGTTAAAAATTGTTAAAGATGTAGTAAACAATTTTGTCAAATTTGAAAAATATGTTTGAATTTTTCAAATTTGACAAAATTGTTTACTATCTTAACATTAACATTACTATACGAAGATAACTTATCGAAACGTTTATAATTAAATAACATAAAATCCCAAAAGATAAGTATTATGAGTGTTAATGGTGAAAGTTTACATTTTCATATTAATGTAAAGGAAACTACATTTACCTGTTAAAATACAAATTTATTATTGCGTCAGCATTTTCATTACTATAACCAAAGCAAATCAACACCATATTTTTTATAGCTTTAAAAATTTTTATTTTCTACCGTGTGTTGTAGAATAAACAAACAATACGATTGTTGCACAAAAATAATTTTCATCAGATTTGACAGGTCAATTACGTTTAGATCAGATCAGGCCCAGCCTACTTACATATTTACATATAAAGCAATCTTTATAAGTTCTATCGCCATTAATATTTTTTTCTGAGGTTGTAAGATGCATATTACTCAATTAAAAAAAAATTTCCCGGTTTGAATATGTTTGAAAAATGTTGTACCTAATTTGCATAATTTTTGGTATTAATTTTGCATTTCTGCGTAGAAACCCTTAGATTTATTATAATCGCGTATTTACATATTTATAATTATAATAAAGCAGTAAGAATCTAATGGCCCTTTTTTAATACACAAATATATCTGGGACGTTCCAGAAAATACGCGTTTATATTGAGTTTGTAGGTTTCATAGCCAACTATATCATCAAAATGTTAAATTAACGTAAAATTCATCTTTGAGGTTAATAGTACAAAAGAAGTGCCACATAATATATTATATATATATATATATATATATATATATATATATATATATATATATATATATATAGACTTTATATTTATATGACAAAGTAAATTATTATTTATTTGAATTATACTAAGATTTTGAATATTATAATAATAGGTAACATGATTAACGCACATTGAGTTATTGCTCATTTATATTCTATTATATCAAAATTATTCAAAGAAACTGAATTATAATTTTTAATTTGCATCAATATGGGTGCAACTCCCTGTACATAACAAAAATTCTTCAAAATGTATAGTTGGGCATGCGCTGTGAATACGCAAACATGTGACTTTTGATTACAAGCAAAAAGAAATACGCCATACATGCAAGTATAAATATGGTTGAATTTATTCAATATTATATTAACCATTTAAATTTTAGACCATATAATGTTCCCTTTGGACATACATACACGTTGTCGCACATCATGTTTGTTACAAAGCATGGAAATTATAAACACAACAATGAAAATATCAATGTCAACAATAAAGTACAAAATCATAACACTCACATAAAATGTCCTCCTTATCTGGTCACTGATGATGAAGTTGATCGTAGAAAACGGCTCCTTCGAACTCCAACTCTGCTTCTCTAACATCCAAATTTGCTTCTATATTAACTGCTTATACGGTTACGTAAGTTTCACTAATGTTACTTTATTTCTGATGAATCTTTATTTTTAGGATCATCACACTTATTATATTTATTTCAAAATAAATTTTGAAAAGCATGGATAGTTTCAAGGTTATTTTAAATTAAACACGCTTCCAGTAAATAAAATGTATAATGATGATAACACGAAGAGAACACAATTAAATATCCATAACAAACGTAAACAAAACAAACTTAAAAAAAAACAATGTCGAAACTGCGGAAATATTTTCACTCACTATCGATAACAACCGATTTTGATTTTTAAAAAGGTAAACTAACCTTAATTTATTATTTACCGACAAATGACTATCACTTATTTTTTTAACACTTCCGATACTAAAATCGCACTTTGTTTTTATCGAAAGTGACGTTATTTTGTTTAAAATAATTTCACGAAAAATTTGGCAACATCTTGCTTTAGCAAGCTGTTGAAACAGAGAAAAATTGAGAGAGATTCTACTCCTTCAGCACTTCTATTTATATTCAAAGGGATAGAAACCAAAATCTTCGATTGTTATTAATAGTTACCTACAATGTTTCCTAAATTCTGATTGGCTAAAGCATTTTTAAAATTACGATTTAATTTCAAACCTCATAACTTTTGCCCCCTTAAACCTATCTTAAAACTAATAACATATTCAGAATCTACATAAATTTTCCTATAAACTAAATCCAAACACGAACTAATTCCTCCAATTAATAACCAAGTTGATTTTCACATTGGATTATTGATTTTAAGCTAATTTTATGTACTTTACAGACCTGGAATTGATTTCCACATGAATATGGGATGCTACTACACATAAATATTCATCTTTTACATGCCTACGGCCAATTTGAAAGGAAAATTATTTTAATTTTTCAAACACTCTTAGAAACTAAATTTGACAAAATGATCACAAATATAGTGAATTGTAACTTGAAATTGAGGCTACTTTACTATTTTTACTTCTTATAATTTATTTTAAACAAATCGTTTCAATCCATAATAACATCTACATGAATTTTATGTGAGGAAATAACATAACCTCAAATTGATATTACAATTTTCAATGTATAATTTTACACTTTTAAACACTTTAAATGTTTGTGAAAGTGTTTATTTTAAATGTTTATGTCTCAATTTAATTTATTCTATCACTTTCCTAAGTTTATAAGTTCTTCTGAGACTAGTGTCGAATTGTTGCAAATCACTAACTTAAGGTCTGTAAATGTTGACTAAACACAATCATTCCAGAACTGCTGGCTTGTTTGTGTTTTTAAGTAATTTTAACACTTATATACGTTTATCGCACTAACACGAATGTTTTCAAGATTCTTGGCTGCGTACATTTAAATTGTGACATTGATACCAGCCTAACTCTAGTTTTTAACATTATTTTTGTAAACTACAGCTTGTACTGTAACAGGTAACATTTATACTTTTCAAAACATCAACCATATTTTAAATTATTAGACAAAGTAAAATGCACTCAGTCAATTTAAGTTGCCTATCCTAAAGGCAATATTTTAATTTTAATTATCTTATAAATCCAAAATAATCAAAATAAAGGTTATCTCGCCGGTCAAGCTTAAAAGAGCCAGTTTTCAGTTTTGGGATGATATCTTTTGGTCATTAGACATCGACAGAGAAGGTTGCTAAAACTTCAGAGTGGTAAAATTTAATTTAAGTGAAACCGTTATAAATGGGATTTACACTCTCTAGTTATTTGAAGTGCTAATGAATTGGATATTAATTGTTTAATTAGCATTCTTGGTTTTTGGATTAATAAGCACCTCTCTCTTCAGAATGCCATAACATCTGGGTAAGAACTCTTTTTTACTCCTTAGTCACACATTAAATGTTCATTGTCTTCCTGTCGAAAAGAATAATTTAAATTAACAAACCCCTTATTGTGAGGACGTTGAATACTCTTGTAAATAGTATAATTAGTGTTTATGTGTATATTTATATATAGGTAGATAAGAATAAGTGAGTTATCATTAGATAACGATAAAATAATAAGGTTACCTTTTCACTTTCAACCTCATTCTCTTCTTTTGCAGTAATGTGAAGGGTTATTCGCATCTCTAAATTTAACATTGTATTTCTTTAAATAACATAATTGTAATATATATTTATTAAGATAGTAATTACATACACACCCTAACCGTACTTTATCGCGTCATGTAATGTTTGATTGCGGAAAATTATAGTTACATAAGGCCTACGGTACAGTATAACTAATAGTATTCTATTGGCAGAATACCGGATGCTTCAAGCGCTTGCCCTGTAATCGGTACGTGTTATTGAATTTTGCTTTTAAAACCTCGGCCACCGGTTAGGTTGCGTAAACGTAAGTAATAACTTCTGATGAATCAATTGCTTAATAGGGATCGCGGATACTAACTTTGGTTACGTTATATTTAGACGTTAAGTTTATTTTGAGTTGGTCTTAATTCTTTGTACCATTGTATATGAAGTACATTAGTTTATTATACGATTAGGTTCATATTTGCTCTTTATTTTGTTGTCGTTGTGGGTACTTGGATTCCTGACTTGGCCCTTCCCAGGAAAGTAAACTGATGGCTCCGAAGGGCCTGGCGCCTAATAAATAATTTGAGCTTGATATCGCCCACGCCCATACTGAGCTAACTGGACGATTTGTGCTACCGACCCACAGCGGAGCAGTGTAGTCCTTAATATTCGGTTTGGCGAATGGTTACTTTCATTATTTATTTTTTTGCTTTAGGTAATAGTGTTGGTAGCAGTACCTCATGTCATTAGGGAACATTATGTTTAAATAAACTTACTAACTAAATATGAACTTGAATTAAATCATAACGATAACTAACATACCCTATACTTAAATGTAATATGCTGTCGATTATAATTATATTAACATTTTATTATGAAATATTTAAATTTACATACATCTCAATGTTAATCAATCATTCTTATCTAATATTATATGTAACGAGATGTACCATTTGTACAAATTAAAGAAATTATTCACTATGTGACTTACATTGCTACATGAATGTAATTTAAATCATCTCAACATATATATATATATATATATATATATATATATATATATATATATATATTAATATAAAGTTATTTGACGAATATTTAATAACATTTTTTTTCCCTTTCTCTTTCTTCACTATGGTACGTGTGTCAATAAAAACGAACTACAAACTTTAACATTTTCCATACATTTCGAATACGGTTGTATTCATCGTCAGTGGAATTTAACAATAAAAAGAACTAAAATTAATATTAAAAGTTGACAATTATGACAAATAATGTACTAGGTTACTATTTTAAATTTTCCAACATATTATTATAATTTATGGGTAAGCTTTCTAAATTTTTTTTACTGTTACAAGAAATTTTGTTATTAATTTTTATATGTAACATTTCTAAAATTAAACGTTTTTTTAAATTTGATTCTACATCTAAAATTTTTGTGTTATCATATTGAAAGATGTGTCCTAAATCGTTTGAATGTTTAGCCAAAGCAGTACTTTTAGGTTTAACACGAACATCAGATTTATGTTGTGTTAATCTATTTTTTAAAGGTTGTAAAGATGTTCCTATGTAAACTTATCACAAGAATCACAAGGAATTTGGTAAATAGTGTTAGTTATGTTATTTTTCGAAATTTTTTTTTTTAAGAACTGTAAAGAAACATTTGAAGAACAGAGAGTTAATAACTTTTTTAGACAAACCTATTACAAAGCTAAAAAATTTTTAAATCTAAATAATGATCTCATAGTAGTAAAGGCAGATAAAGGGCAAATAACCGTAATACTTAATAAAGAAGAATACGTAAATAAAGCCATGGAACATTTAAATGACATAAACACGTATAAGATTGTACAAAAAGACCCAACCAAAGAAATTATAAGTAGTGTTAACATATTAATTGAAAATTGGTTCAACCAAGGAAAATTGTCCGAAAATGAATTTAATAATTTAAAATGTAGATATCCTAATGTTCCACAAATATATTTTTTACCTAAAGTTCATAAAGAAAATCGACCACTTCGACCAATCATATCTTCAATAAATTCACCTACGTATAATTTATCTAAACTTTTGGCAAACATAATACAAAATATTTTGAATAAAAAGGAATATTCTATAATAAACTCTACGGAATTTAAAGAAAAAATTAAGAAAATAAATTTGGAAAATAAACAATTAATTATATCTTTGAATGTTATTTCTTTATACACAAATATTCGTATTCCTTTAATAACGATTATCTTAAAACAAAAATGGAATTTAATCAAACAACACACACAATTAGACATTCACCACTTTATTGAAGGAGTAGAATTATGTTTACAGACTACGTATTTTAAATATTTGGAATCATTTTATCATCAAACATATGGTTATGCGATGGGATTGCATATTTCTGCTACCGTAGCTAACCTAGTAATGGAATATTTGAAAGATATATCGGGTGGTCGTAAAGAAAGGAATAAATTCAATATCTCGTAAAGCACAATTTTTTTCAAAAATCGCTCGGACCCGTCGATTTTATATTTTTTCAGGGCATATTTTGCGAAAAAAAAAATTTTATACAGGGTGTCTCAAAAAAGATTTGCTAAAAAATTTTTTTTTTTTCAAATTGCAACCCAATTTTTTTATTGCATTTTTGGATTACCCTTACAATTCTAAACATTTGTCATGTAGCATGTGCTATACCTAAGTCCAAGCGTTTTGGAGTTATTCGCATTCAAAATTTAAAAATTGAAAAAAGATCATGAAGAAAACGAAAAATAAAATAATTTTTATAACGTTTTATTATATCGAAAACAAAGATTCGTAAACTTAAAAATAATTTTATTTCAGCAAATGTTCGAAATGTCCTCCGTTAGTCAACTGACAATATCTTAATCGATCTACAAATTCATGCTGCACATTTCGAACCATTTCGGGCGTTATTCGACGTATTTCTTGACGGATGCGTTGTTTTAAATTACCATGCTGAAATAAAATTGTTTTTAAGTTTACGAATCTTTGTTTTCGATATAATAAAACGTTATAAAAATTATTTTATTTTTCGTTTTCTTCATGATCTTTTTTCAATTTTTAAATTTTGAATGCGAATAACTCCAAAACGCTTGGACTTAGGTATAGCACATGCTACATGACAAATGTTTAGAATTGTAAGGGTAATCCAAAAATGCAATAAAAAAATTGGGTTGCAATTTGAAAAAAAAATTTTTTTTAGCAAATCTTTTTTGAGACACCCTGTATAACATTTTTTTTTTTCGCAAAATATGCCCCGAAAAAATATAAAATTGACGGGTCCGAGCGATTTTTGAAAAAAATTGTGCTTTACGAGATATTGAATTTATTCCTTTCTTTACGACCACCTGTATGTTTGGACAAATTAAGTTTCACACCTTTATTTTATTTTAGATATGTGAACGATACTTTAATGAGTATACCAAAAAACAAGATTCAGGAAGTTTTAGATATATTTAATAATTTTAATTCTAAATTACAGTTTACTGTTGAAATTCAAAAAGATAACCAAATTCAATTTTTAGACACGTGGGTCATTAGAAAAAATAACCAAATCTTAATCGACTGGTTTCAAAAACCTACGCATAGCTGGAGGTATTTAAATTTTTATTCTAACCATCCTTTAGGCTACAAAATTAATACCATTATCAATAGTATTGGAAGATGTTTGAAAATGGCAGATCCAAATTTTCGTTCTAAACATATAAAAAACATTATTAAAGCATTTATTGAAAATAATTATCCAAAATCATTACTTATGAAAATAATTAAACAACAAATTCATTTTTTTTATAATAATTTTTCTACGAATAAGGAACATAAGGAAAATGGCAAAATTACTTTTACGCCCCTTCCTTATAACAATAAAAAATGCTTAATATATAAATCACTTAAAAAATTTAAATTAAATCCGGTATTTTCAATTAATAACAGATGTATAAATTTAATGTCTAAATTAAAATAAAAAATTTCGAAAAATAACATAACTAATACTATTTACCAAATTCCTTGTGATTCTTGTGATAAGTTTACATAGGAACATCTATACAACCTTTAAAAAATAGATTAACGCAACATAAATCTGATGTTCGTGTTAGACCTAAAAGTACTGCTTTGGCTAAACATTCAAACGATTTAGGACACATCTTTCAATATGACAACACAAACATTTTAGATATAGAATCAAATTTTAAAAAACGTTTAATTTTAGAAATGTTACATATAAAAATTAATAACAAAATTTCTTGTAACAGTAAAAAAGATTTAGAAAGCTTACCCATAAATTATAATAATATGTTGGAAAATTTAAAATAGTAACCTTGTACATTATTTGTCATAATTGTCAATTTTTAATATTAATTTTAGTTCTTTTTATTGTTAAACTCCACTGACGATGAATACAACCGTATTCGAAATATATGGAAAATGTTAAAGTTTGTAGTTCGTTTTTATTGACACACGTACCATAGTGAAGAAAGCGAAAGAGAAAAAAAATTTTTTTAATATATATATATATATATATATATATATATATATATATATATATATATATATATATATTGAAAACTGAGAGTAAGCTTTATTATGTAATAAAGAAATGTACAGGGTCTTCCATTACAAAAAGAACTTTGGTTTATTGCGAAGAAACTGACTTTTTGTCAGATCTACGAACGCCACTAATTCTACGGAAAAATCTGTACAAGGCCCACTTTTCACCATTTCGATAAATTACAAGATCAAGCAGTTAGGAGGGATGCTTAAAATGTGCAAATTTTGAATTTCGCACAATTCTGTTTGTGGCACCTTTCGTTTCATGAAAAAAAAGGACAGGGTGACGAAAACCGCATCTTTCTATCTTTGCTCGCAAAACAGATACCCTACAATTTCAGCCAAAATGGGACACATTATGCAATTCACATTAGCGCACTAAAACGTGCATCGTGATTAAGAAGCAGGATTTTTCACTCCTGTCATTTTTTTAAATTATTGTTTATGCTTTTTTGCTTTACCTTTTATAAAAAAACGTTTTTTCAAAACTATGCACAACTTGTACAGTGAATTTTCGTTAATTTGGTAACATTTTTACATAATTTATATAAAATTTACAAAATTTTAGATAATAAGCACCTTAAATCTCGTCCCATTTTAATCTGTTATGCAGGACTTGGAAGGATTACTTTTAGCGCCTGTCTGAAGCAGGTGGGGTTAGTATAAATACAGTTAGTGCTTTAAAAAAAAGGGTTACAGAAGTCCACAAAGAAAACAAACCTCACAGTCACCAGCTAAGTGGAGAAAATGTGTGAAATGTAAGTCCACCGAAGTTGACGACTATATGAAGGATGCTGTAAACATAGAAATTTTTGAAATGCATTCAAAATGTGAATACAAACATGTCAGACATGTATTTAACTGTTTTTGTAGGTATACATGTTACGCTGGTATCGTCACCAAAAATTAAGCAATAGTCAAGTTTTCGATGCCAGTAGGTCAAGTTTAAGACGTCTGTTACATTCCATCGGCTTTTCAACTAAAGTAGATGGTGGTAGGAGAGATTTACTGTAACAATCACATACTGCTGCCAATCATGTACGATCCTTAAGAGAATATTACAAAAATAAGGAAGAAAAATTATACAATTCTGTATTCGTAGATAAAACTTGGATTTTCAGTCGAGGATCGCATAATAAATCTAAGGAAAGCGTGAAGAAGAAGTCAGTGGGTGAAGGAAAAAGGTTTGTTGTCATTTAGTTATTACATTATAATTCTTAATACAATGTCACAAAGTACAGACTATCATGGAGATATGTGTGCAGAGTTGTTTACAGAATGGTCTGAAAATAATTTAATTGGAAACTTAAAAAAACCATCTTGAATTATAATGAACAGTACTAGTTGGAATTCCAAACTTCTAGAAAAAATTTCAAATAATTTATCTGAGAAGGAAGAAATATGTAACTTTCTGTTAAATTACAACACAGCTTATGAACCTAGCATGTTTAAAAAATAATTACTGCAATTAGTTGCAGATAATGTGCTACCAAAGGTGTACGAAATAGATGAAATAACACACAAGTGTGGATACAGAGTATTACGGTTACCACCATATCACTGTCAATTTAATCCAATTGAACTGGTGTGGGAAAGCTGCAAAGAACACTACAACAAAAATGTAGGAAGACTAAATTTCCAATTTAACGATGACCATGTCAAAGAAATATTCTAATTTTTTCGTAACGTACTGAAAACTACAATAGGTGGACTGAACGCATGTACTGATTTATGTAAATTGCTTTTTATTGCTTGGAGCAATATGAAATCTATTTAAACTATGTGTTAAACTAAACTATTAAACATCTATAATTTCGTTCAACTTCGAACTACATTACACTGTACAGGGTGGCCAACTAAGAATGCGAGGTAATGTATCTGGGAAGCTATCCATCGCAGAGGCTTGCGCAAAAAAAAGTTATTACTAAAACGGCCAATACAAAAACCTGGAAAATATTTTCAAATTTCTGAAATGGCCGCTAGGTGGCGTAACTGCAATCTTGAATCTAAGAAAGTGATGTTTCTGTGAATTCTGCTATATTAACCTGATAAAAAAATAACTGATCTTCAAAGTTGAGGATAATCTAAACTTTTTTTGTTTGGCACTTTTTGACGTATGTCTAAAAATAAAGTGGTGGGGGGTATTCAAAGGTTTCCTTCAAAAACCCCCTGTATCTTCAAAACGTCTAAGCCCATTTTAACAAACTTGGACCCATTGAAATGAGCTATTCTCGGGCTAAAAATGTTATAATATTTGAAGTTTTGTTAGTTTCACATGTCGTCGCTAGAGGGCTTTGTTCAACATTCCGACAGAAATGGTTAATTTTCGCAAAAAAATTAAATAAATTGGTATGACTTTTTTTCATGAACAAGTAGCTGAATGATGTCTAAACAAGCTTGCGAAAACCGCATCTCGATATCTTGTTCCTAACCTAAAATGTCGGAAAAAGAAGGCTTTATACGAAAATCCCTTAAATTTTTATTTTTTTTTTAACTACATTTTTCTGGAATTGTTTCTATTATGTAAGTTGTGGCCTTAAAAAGGACCGATTTAAAGGAGGAAGGTTTTTAACGCCCCCGTAATTGCTCGAAATGCTGACCATCACGCGTTATGCGTTGCTGAAGCCTCTCATGACTAGAGAAAACTGCAGCTTCAATTTCGGCTCTCGGTATATAATGTATTGCGTTACGAATCCGTTTTATCATATCTTCTCTAGTAGTAGGTTGAGTCTGAAACACGATGTCTTTTAAGCGCCCCAATAATTAAAAATCGAGGCAAGTCGAGTCTGACGATCGCGGAAGCCATGGAAACAGATTTCCTCTTCCAATCCACCGCTGTTGAAATACTGCAATCATATGCTTTCGCACATTAATAGCAAAATGTGCTGGGCAATCATGCAATTGCAAAAACAATTTTCGCCTTGTTTCCAACAACAACGGTAATTGATTGGGCAAAAAGTCAAGAAATACATTGCCATTTAGGGGTTACTAAAAAAATATGGCCCAATAATTCTGTCTCCCAGTATTCCACACCATACATTTAAACTCCAACGTCCTTGGCGCTGAACTTCATGCAACCAATGGGGATTTTCTGCAGACCAATATTGCATATTGTGCAGATTGACTCTCCCGTCACTACTGAAGGTGGCTTCATCGGTCCAAAGAATTTGAAATAAAAATTCTCTATTTTCGCGTATCATGCCTAAGATCCAATGGCAATAGTCTAACCTTCGATCAAAATCTTCCTCTTTCAAGGCCCTGATGCGAAACGACATGATGTGGGTGCATTCTTATAGTAACTAAAAAAGTTTAAACGAATACCTATATAGCGAGCGTCCCAATAAAATGTATACACTCTTTCAATGACTATAAAACTAACAATTATTATAATACAAAAAACTTTCAAAAATGAAAATAATGTTAACAAATGTAGAAACTAGTCAATTATCGAAAATGTTCAAATTGTTGGCCATTGTGGTCCATGCACAGCTGATAACGCTGATTGATTGAATCCAAAACGTTCCTAATCATTTCAATTGGTGTTTCGGCACATTCTCTTTCAATAGCTGCTCTCAACTCATCGATTGTAACTGGTTTTGTGGTGTAAACATTGTGTTTAACATTCCCCCACAGAAAAAAATCCATGGGGGTCAAATCCGGTGAGCGTGGAGGGTACTCTTCTCCTCTGCACATTTTCCTTGGTACCACTCACAAAATTGGATTCTGCGGTCATAATCATCTTCATTGAGAGCGTGCACTAATCTAGGAATAAAACTTCTCCATTTGGCACGCTTCAAAATGCGATGGACGCTCGATTTTGAAACTCCTGTCTCACGAGCCGCTTGCCGGGCAGATTTTCTTGGTGATTGCTGAAATCTCTGAATGACTTCACCTTCTCTTGTGGGGCTGGTGGATGATCGTGGTCTTCCGGAATGGTTCTTATGGACATCCTTAACAGTTCCTTCTTCCTCAAACTTATCTCGCAAATGAGTAATTGTGAGTCTCGTTGGTGCATCTCGTTGAAACTCCATCCTAAACCGTCTTCACTTACGTTCTCAGTCTTCCAGTTGCACTTTAGAATGAATTTTCTTTCCTCAAAGTTTAGTCTGACTCCAGCCATTATTTTAAGCAGTCACAACTGAAAAAAAAAGTGTGGTTGTTATGAACTGTTAAAGAGTGTATACATTTTATTGGGACACTCGGTATTTTGATGGCCATTAGAACTTACCTATGGTCCTTCAAAATATTTTGAGCCGTTGTCCGTGATATGCCCAACTCAGTGGACAATACTCTTGTGCTAACATGAGTATTTCCTTCAATATAGCCCAGTACACGGTTAATAGTTTCTTGTGTTCTTCCAATTCTTTGCCGCTGAAACGTAGGCCGAAAACTACCTTTGGCTCGTAAGCTCGTCACTAATCGGGGAAAAACTCTTACATCGTAAGGACGCCGATTTGGATATCGAGGCGCGTAAACTCTTTTAGCTATTGCAGCATTCTGAAGACATTCAAAATAAACCGCAAGCATATCAACAGCTTCCTTATTCGTAAAACGCATTTTGAAAGCACAAAAATTGCTCAAAGTAACGCGAAAGTATTGACAACTATTGGCAATTTGAGGATTATGTATGTTTTGTTTAGGTATCTGTTTCCATTCCTGCTTCTATTAATTGTATTTTTCGTATATATCCATAGTGAATATGCATTTAAACAAACAAAAAATAGGCCTTTCGTATAACTTTTAGCATTGTTTACGTGCCCGTAGTTATTTCAAAAAGGGTGATTTTATTCTGGTGAATAAATTTACAAACATTTAAAATCGCAATGTCTAGGTAACCTACTCAGAGTCGAAATTGAAGCTGCATTTTTGTCTACCCATAAGAAGCCTCAGTAATGCACAGAGTTATGGTCAGCATTTCGAGCATTTATGAGAGCATTAAAAACCTTTCTCCTTTAAATCTTTAAACTTACAGAATAGAAACAATTCCAGAAAAATATAGTTAAAAAAAAATTAAAATGTAAGATATTTTCGTATAAGGTTTTCTTTGGCCGATATTTAAGGTTAGGAACAAGATCGAGATGCGGTTTTCGCGAGATTGTTTAGGCACCATTTAGCTACTTGAAAAAAAGTCATATCAATGCGTTTAATTTTTTTGCGAAAATTAACCGTTTCTGTCGGAATGTCGAACAAAGCCCTCTAGCGACGACATGTGAAACTAACAAAACTTCAATTACTTTAAAATTTGTAGCCCAAGAAAAGCTCTTGTCAACGCACCCAAGTTTGTTAAAATCGGATTAGCCGTTTCGAAGATACGGGGGGGGGGGGGTAATATAAGGAAATCTTTGAATATCCCCCACCAATTTATTCTTATAGATACGTCAAAAAGTGTCAATCATAAAAAGTTCAGATTATCCTCGACTTCAAAGATCAGTTATTTTTTTATTGGGTTAATATAGCAGAATTCACAGAAACATCACTTTTTTAGATTCAAGATTGCACTTACGCCCTCTAGCGGCCATTTCAGAAACATGAAAATATTTTACAGGTTTTTGTATTGACCGTTTTAGTAATAACTTTTTTTCCCGCCAGCCTCTACGATGTATAGTTTCCCAGATACAGTACCTCGCATTCTTAGTTGGCCACCCCGTACACACTTTCGCCTACATGAATGAAGTAATCACGAATGTATCGATATTTATGTTATCGTAAAGTATCTACAAGAATTATGTCCATTACAAAGCAATAATTATGCTCTTAGAAGGGTTGTTTTAAATCTTGAGAATAACAAATTAATTTTAGCTTTACAATAAACAAAAATGATTATTTTATTTGTTTAATTACAAATATATAGCTTATGTATTATGATAGTATGTAATTATAATCAAACAACAATTCGCTGTCGCTGCAAAATATTTTTGACTCTATCAATATAATAAGAGGGGAATAATGGATAATTTGTCCAGTTTAAAATATAAAAATATTCAATAGTTTTCAACTTTCTTTGACATTTTATGGAAATTTATGTGGAGACATCTGCCGATAAAAATATTAACTAAAAGGTACTTTAATGATTTAATGAAGACTTACGTCGCCTAAACTTTAGTTCGTGTAATTTTAAGATTAGTCATGCCCAACTTTTTTTATATCAAACTATTTTATATAACATTATTAAACGTATGACAAATGTAGGAAGTAGGCAACTTATCATACACGTGTACACTTGTTTTCATATTACTGAAGTATCGGCAAATATCTCAATGTCAATGTTTAAAACTGACGTTTTAAAAAACCACCATGTCACAAGAACCTCAAAGATACAATCAATATGTTTGTACTGCGGGAAGTAAGGTTAAGTAGCATTAGTATTATAACTACATTAAAAAATATTTTAGTCGCTTTAGCATCGTTTGCATGTGGAAATGCAATAGGATGGTCATCATCAGCAGACGAAATTTTGGTAGAACACTACAACTATACACAACGCGATAATAAACTAGTTCAGATTAGTAGTGCATTGAAATTGGGAGCTGCAGTTGCTGAAGGTACCATTGGTCTCACTATTGATTACATAGGCGAAAAATCAATAATGATTGGAGCATCAATACCATTTTTGATAGGATGGTTACTTTTAGCTTTTTCTCACACTAGAACAAAACTTTGTTTTGGAAGATTTTTATTAGGTTATTCCGTTGGTTGTTATTGCATATCAGCTCCAAATTACATCGGAGAAATCGCTGATCGAAAGATTCGAGGAACTTTGTTGGAATGTTTTTCCTTAGCTATGGTGACAGGTATACTAGCTGTGTACATATTGGGTGAATTTGATAATATGTATGCTATAACGCTACCATTTGCTGTTTGCCCTGTAGTATTGGTAATAGTACTTTCATTTATGCCAAGTCCACCAGCATACCTCTATCTGTGTAAGGAAACAGAAAAAGCAAGAAGGGCGTTACAATTTTTTCGTGGGCCCGATTACGACGTTACCGAAGAACTAAAACAAATAGCCGATCAATTGATGGATTTCAGAAATACCTTTTGGTCACAGTTGATGACACATTCTAGTTTTAAAGCAGGAGTATTGCTGATTGTTATGCATAGTATTCAACAGTTAACTGGTATGTATGCAATAATATTCCATGCCACCAACATTTGTAAAATGACCCACTATTTTGAACATTCAAACTATGGCGCTATTTTACTTGGGGTAATTCAGCTATTATTTTCTATTGTTGCTTCAGCTACAGTTGACTCAGTAGGAAGACGAGCGTTGTGGATTATATCTTTAGCAGTGATGGCTGTTAGTCATATAGTCATTGGATCCTCATTTTTAAACATTGATGCTCACAGTTTACGTGCTGTGGTTGGCTTAAGTTTTCTAATAGCATCATATAGCGTAGGTGCTGGACCAGTACCATTTATTATGATGGCTGAATTGGTGCCAATTCAGGTTAAAGGACTTATTGGTTCTATTGCGATGGTATTTCACTGGTTGGTTGGATATGGGGTTGTACTTTCTTTTCAACCTATTGTGGACAGTCAAGGAGAACCTTGCATATTTTATATTTACGCGGCATTTTGTTTCATTGGTATCCTTTTTGGTATATTCTTCTTTATTGAAACCAAACATAAAACGATCAAAGAAATTCAAGATTTATTAGAAACAGGTTTTTGGTTGACTCATTCGACTTAAGCACTAACCATTTTTAAAGCTCACATACATTAATGTATCTGTAGTAACTGGATGGTTCAACAATTTGCCAAATAGGAGACTAAGAATTTTTTTTTGTAAAACGTATTTTATATATTACTTGTCGTCAGTATAAGCAATAAACGATTTTTAGTGGAGTAATTAATTAAACTGCACGTACTAGCACGGACAACAGTAAATGTGTCTCAGCTGGTCCAGTAAATGATAAGCTATTATACAGTGGAACGTACACCGGTTCATAACGCGTATTCTTGCAAAAATCAGAAAAATAAGAATCATTATTAAGAATAATTGGCAACCGAAAATAAATAGAATGATTAAAAAATAGCGCACGTAGGAAGCAACAAAGAAGAAATTTACTGAACAACTTACGTTCGGCCCATCTTATCCAATCCTATCTACAATGGATCCGATAGCTTAGATTGTATCGCAGCTAAGTGCAATTTGATTTATAAATCCTCTGTAACTGCGAAGAATCAATGCTTTTAACCCTTTCAGTCACACTTATACTTGTTGTGGAAAAAAATTCTAAAAACGTGTGCAATGGTCAATTGGCACCTTAGTAACATTTCAAAAGTTGAATTAAATTGGTACCCCCTCCCATTTATTTTTTGCAGCATGTTCCTTGGGAAGGAGAAGGCGACTAGGTGGAGTAAAATACTTTTGTACACCAAAGAACAATTTATTAAGTAATAATGAAACGTTGTTTTATAAAACTAAAATAAAATAAGATTTAAAAAAAAGTAAACAATTAGAATATTCACCGTCTTACTTTTTGGTGTGAAATTCAAGAAAACAATTTCTGTTCTTCATAACGCACAAATGCACCTTACATTTGGAGCAGCAAATGTGAGTCTTCAGCTTACAGTTCTCCATCTTGCAGCGGGAATTATCTGGTTTATTATCATGTTCTGGGAAATGATTGTAACCATCATACCTAGATACTGTATGTGGTCTTATCTCGTGGAACTTCTTTTCGGGCGAAACAGTTGGCGAATTATCGCTTGATGGTCGGCCTCGTTTAGGAGAAGCTTTGTATAGAATAAGATGTTCAGCAACTTCTTGTCGAAAAGCGAGCAAATCCAATATATTTTGTTACACGTCCAAACCGCATTAGGCGTCGTGTATGCTTACTAATGTAAGCGGTTGCCAAGCCAGCTAACAGGGAGATGGGCGTGGTCGAAATAAGAAGTAAAATTAATGATTAATACGCTCAAACACCTTACACCGATATTCAAACAGCTCAGTCCGGGAAAATATGTCTCCAGGCGCCACCACAACCGAAACTTTGCTAAAATAATTGTCTTAAGCTGGGTGTTAATTAGCCCTACTTTATTGTGGAAAGTAGGATTGTGCTTACTCAGTAAACTCTTACACGAGGGTCTTACAACAAACACTCGTCCCAAACAATTCAACTCAAACTCAAATATATTTAGTACTACCCAGGTTATTAGAAACTTTTTGAATACACCTCGTAAACCAAAATTTCCAAAACAAAATTTATCACTCAAATTTAACTGAATTCACGTAACCAAAAGTTATACAAAAAAAAACTGAAATACACGGGTCGTCACAAACTTCCTGATTGTACCTTGTACATCCAGAATACCAAAGTTATAACACGTTAACTGAATATTTTCTACGTATCCCTCGTATACATATAAAGTTAAATCTCTACTTATTAATGAATAAAATAGCTCTTCATTCAATGGTCGATAATTAATTTTTAAAATTCCTAATCAAAAGAAAATCAATGTCATCGGCGTAATAATTGTTCCTTTATGATACCTCTGAATCGTATGGGACATTCGTAAATATTTAAGTTCTCAAAACTCCATCTGATAGTTATAGGTACTTAATGAAATTTTTAAATCAACAGCTGATCCGTCATTAGTGTACTGCGTTAAACGAAACTAACATGAAAATCTTTTTAAAATTAATCTGGCAAATATAACCTTTCAGGTTGTTCATTAATCTTAAAACCAAAATATGCAACGTCACAAATGTGTCTCATAACTGGCTAAATAAACAACAGAATAAAAGTTAACGATAAATATATATATATATATATATATATATATATATATATATATATATATATATATATATATTGTCCTGCACAAAAAAACAAATGTTTACAATAGCGTGGTTGAGAAACCAACCCACCACATCACTGTCAATACAAATTTGCGTTTCTGCAAAAATTCTTACTACTAAAACAGCCAATACAACCTAACTGGAGATCGATTACCTTTTTCCTTCAACACTAATTAATTAAAAAAAAAATTACACAACAATACGCAAATAAACTAACCAAAAAGATAATCGTGCTCAACTGACTTTTCAAAATTCTTAAATGGAATTCTTACTTAAAGACTGTCCATTCATCCTTCGCATTTCTTTCTTCTCTCTTCCCGTAAACCAATTATTTGTAGTCCATGTGTATCCTTAAATTGCCTGAAGGCACACAACAAGTACTCCACAATTTCACAAACACTTATTCCTTTCGGTACTCTCAAATAGTCTAACTATACGAGGTTATTACTCCAATAACCCGTAATAAACTGTACGCGTTTGGTTGCCTCTTTAAAGTTTCGTGCAACCTTTAGGACAATTTAGCCCTTCCTTACACAAATAAACTTTTAATGTCATATAAAATTACTTTAACATTGGCTCAATTTACTATGAATATTTCGTTCACATAAAGGTGGTCTCATAAATGATTTTAACTAAGGATCATTACAAGCACACGCGCCGCCCTCAACACTATAACGTAACAACTGTTGTCTTATAACAAAACTGCTTACGCATATTTTTTTTTCTTGAAGAAAAAAAAACCATAACTGATTTTATCTTCAATCTCACTTTTATTAATTGTTTTATTTATGAATGTCTTATACGATTCATCCCCTTTTGGGTTACGCAGTTGTTTAAACAATGACTGCCTTCAATATTACTCACAAATATAACTCCAACTCAACCCATTCTGATGTCACACTTCACCTCGCACGCGCGTCTTCCACCGAGCCTCGCCAAAAAGCAAAAATCCAAAAGCAAAAAGCCCCCGTCAATTTCTGACTTTCCTATTTATACCTCAAGCCATCCATCTTTAAACATGTCTTACTTCCTTGCGATATTCACCAATGGTATTCACTCAAACTTTCTTAGTGCCAACTGATGCTACCCTCTGGACAAACACGCTTGTAATTACACTACACCGCCATGTTTGTTCTTACCTGCAAATTTTACAATTACTTTATGGAGAAGCCATTTATCGTCATCACATTCATTCAGTGGCCACTCTGGACCATTACATAACTTTCAACGTTTATCTCTCACATGCGCTCATCCTCCTTCCGCAACATTTGCAAAAATAAGTACAGTCTAAGGTCTCAAATCCCATATACGTACACGTATTCTCAAAACTGATTGCACAACATTACGAGAACTTTCTATAATCAACAATTAAACATACCAAATCTTTCTCTACCTATTTCCTAAAACATTCTATACTTATACATTCACATCTTCCGGCCAAGATTACTCCTTTATCCTTCAACATTCCATTCCTCATTCAGTAGTCAACAGTAGCAAAGCATTATCGTCCCATCGACACATTTCTCTTCACATTTACATTCATCAGAATCTATTTATTCCAACACCAATGTCTCTATAACATTCAAATACACGCATCTGCATACTGAATGATATTTTTCCTAAATTGCCAGTGACGTATCACCCACCCACATACATTATGCATATACACAAAAAAAATTTTTTTTTCCGTTCAAACTCAATACACCCGTACCCAAAACACGTAACACACGTCATCATAACATCTTACATACAGGGTGCGTCAACACAACCTTACAATTTTTCTTTTGAACCCCAACAGGAAATCTAACTTATCTACTCCGCACATGTTACTGTTGCAGTATTTAATTGCTTCTGGTCTTGTGACGTCCACGTAACATTTTTTTTTCTTATCCCACCGTCTACAATTATCAGTTGTACCGATACGTACGAAGTTGGAGGCTGTCGTTTCCGCCTTGTTATCGTACCATTTAGTTACAACTATTCCATCTTTGCTGAGAGAGATTGCTGAAGACTCCTGCCCTGATTTCTTCATTTCCTTATCTGCAGGTATTTTGGTTGAAAAAAGCGATTCAGTCTGACCGTACCAACTGTTTTGATTACAAAAATTGAAAAAGATGATAGGTACTAAAATAATTATCAAAAAATAATCCATGATTGCTTTCTCGTATTTTGTCAGAAAGTTTCATGACTACTCTAGCTCCTAAACCAAAATTTCTATATATTGGATTTATTTCCGTAGTGAATCCCTGATATATTATAAAGTCATAAATGAGACCACTTTGTCCCGCTAACACAAAAATCATTACGCCCCATTTCTTTATTACTGACATATTGCTTTATGTTCAGGCGGCCTTTGAAAGGTACCATTTGTTCATCAACACAAAGGTACGTTTTTAATTCAAAACATCGTTGTCTTATTGAGTCATACAACCTACGTACCTTCCATAAACGGTCTTTATTTTCGTCTTCACGTGAAGTAACATCAACTAAATGAATGGTTTGGCGCAATTTGCTGAATCCATTAAAAGCCATGTTATCTTTTACCAAAGAAATTCCAATGGATGAATTTCAGTACATTCTTACACGAGGAAATTGTAAATTTCCCATTATAATGTGGATACCGAAAAATTTTTTTATTTCTTGGTCCGTTGTTGGAGCGACTAGCCACTATCTTTTTAGTCGCATTTCTGCCATTTCTTTAAAAATTTGATCAGGAGCGTATTTTACTTTATTTTTCACGGTTAATTCGTGGTCTTATTTATTTATTTCTTCTTTCAATTGCTTATCTGCTTTATTATTATCATTCGACGTATTTTCTTTTAAATTTTGCATAATATCGTTATTGTCCTCGTCATCTTATATATGCGGTTCTTCGGCTTCCTCGACATCTTCATCGGTTGAAATGCTATTTAAATAAATGGCTTCTTCGCCTTCAGCAGCTTGCAGCGATTCTTCGTTCCATCCATCGTCTTCATCATCAGATAAGAAAGGAACGTCCGAGTCATCATCATTTTCTAAAATTTCAAACAGTTCTTCATCTGTTAGAAATCTTCGCGACATGATCTGTGGAATAAGTCATATATCAGCGTTATGCACGTAAAAAAAGTTGCGAAAGGGATGCAATACTTATTCGTAAAATATGGAATTTAGGTACACGCAGTACGTTTGTCCCTTTCGAGGGACATTAAATTAGGGCCCTTATTTCTCCTCTATACGATAATAAACCGGAAAGTTTTATATTTAAGTATGAAGTATAATTGCTTTACTTACCATTAATCACTATAGTTCTCTTCTGTTTATAAAATTAACAATGTTACCATTCACTAAACAACGTAAACAAATGCACGTGTGACACTATGGTAAATTCAGGTAGACTAATATCGGTAAAAATTTTCCTACTTAAAAGTAGATGGCGCCAATATTCTTACTTAATGCATATGGTCCCTCCAGCAGGACAAGCTGACTTCAAACGCTAAATGAACTCCACGACCATATTTGGCCCAATACAAACTGATGTCCCTTATGCGGGACGCTGTGACTGAAAGGGTTAAACATAATACTGAAACCTCCATATAAAGCACATTATATACTGCTGAGCTTACGATTTGCGCTTTAGTAATACAAACATGAATTCAATCAGTTAAGTTTAGATAACCTTTATCCTTTGTCATCATTTTCTCTAAACATTATTCCAAGTTTACCCTAATCTTATTCCTAAGAATTTAATCTAATTTTGAGGTAAGCTTGAGCTTGCAAAATCAAAAATGTTATTTTACACACGAAGAATCTAAATCTAAGTGTGCGTTCTATGTGTGTGAGTCTCACATATTTGACCTTACAGATATTTTAAAGTAATTATTAGGGACTATACCATTCCTTTCACATATTGGCTTCCTGTCATTGGTTTCTCCATTTTGCAAACACGTAATGCATTTCTAGGCGTACACTGGTTTACAAGATCATGTATCCCATTGTATGTACTGTATGTAAACTAATTAATCAGTGTGTAAATTGGTAACATGTTTCCTGATTTTTACAAATATCACGAGTAGTACCTATCTACGAGTAGAGTTGTGTAGACGAGATTTTCAATTATAGACCTGTGTATGGAAAAATATTTAAGGTAGTTCTTAAAACTCAACTCGTTAAATATCTCGAAAAATCAAACTTCTTAATCAACTCCAGTGTAGGTATCGGACATTGACATTGAGTTCAGAATATAGACTTCCAGATAACCTTTATTAGTAAATAGAACACGATTATTGACTTTTAATGTTCTAATAGTACTTCCCATGTCTACCTTTTTGCGTTTTTGTAAGCCAGCTGTAATCGTACCTTCTAATACAATTATCTATTATGGGGCAAACGATTACCATAGATAAAACAGATAGCGTTTTATCTGTTTACATGTTGTCCCTACGTCCTTCGTATGCTGCAATTTTGATGGGACCTTTTACTTTAGCTAACAATTTTGCATTCTTAACCTGACATTCGGGTACAGTTTTTAGCATTCTATTTTTAAACTTGGTTTCTTAAATTGAGCTTGCGCTCTAGTTTTAGATGACCTTGGCCACGTCAGTAAGAATGTAGTTCTCTCGGCGAGTAAACCTGACCTTACTGGTTGATGTCATCCTCAGATATATTTTTTGGATATTTTTAAACTTGGTGTGTATGGTGTAGATGTAACCTTCAGAAGTCTTTATTCCCCCACTTTAGGCCTGCATTCACACATTGAATTGGAATATCTTAAAGCACTTATTTTGGGCATCCGAAACGTTGAGAAATTTTCAAAAACACACTTCTGGTCTAAATCTTGTATCTAAGAATTTTCATTTTACCTAGTTTTCAGAAATTAAATCTATTTTAGCTTCGTTTTCAAATTTTTTTAAATAAACTCGTTTCTGTCTTTAGATAACTTTGACTCTGACCTACTTATCAAATTTCATTTTCCGTTTCTAGGAGTATGATTTCATTTTTAAATAGCCTTGACCGCGATTCCAAGAAAAGTAATGTGAACAAAGAATTTGACCCTGAATCATTTCAAGGGCATAACCATAAACATCTTTCGTTATCAGATTTTTGGTAATTTCCTATGTATCCCCCTCTAACAATCGCATAAATTAAAACAAGGCAAATACTTACACTAATTTGTGCATCTTTGCATTTTCGCAAAACCATAAATAAAATAAAAACTGCGACAAATCATTCAACACAATTACTTGAATATAAGCATGAGTACAAACACGAACAAACTGGCGTAGCACCAGCACGGGAAAGAGGACTGGAGGAGGAATAAATGATAGCTCGTCTGGAAATCTACATATTTACCCAGGCTACATGAACATCCTCCAATGATACTCCTGCAAGCGATAGTATGATGCTATTGCTTGTAGGCTACACGATAAATGATTGTCCAGTACCCACAATTAACATTTTAAGCGGTAGGCAAACAAATTAAGAGCATAACCAAACCATACGAAATAAAGGGAAGATACTCGATTAAAAGGAGCATCTGACAAAGACTAGACCTACTCGATCTTAACAAAACGAAAGCCAAAAAATAACGGTAAATAAAAATCGGCCTAAGTCTGGATACATAGGTGTGTGTGTGTGTGTGTGTGTGTACGTGTGTGTGTGTGTACGTGTGCGTGTGCGTGTGCGTGCGCTGCGTTGTGCGGTGCGTAGCGCTGGTGTCGTGCGTGTAGCATGTGCGGTGCATGGCGTCGTGTGGTGCCTGTGCGCTGCGATGTTGTACGTGCATGTCCGTGTGCGTGTGCTGTGCCTATAAGTGGTGTGCGTGCTGTCGTGTCGTGTGCTGTAGGTGTCGCGTGTGCGTGTGACGTGCTGCGTGCGTGTGCGTGTGCGTGTGCGTGTGCGTGTGCGTGTGCGTGTGCGTGTGCGTGTGCGTGTGCGTGTGCGTGTGCGTGTGCGTGTGCGTGTGCGTGTGCGTGTGCGTGTGCGTGTCATGTGCGTGTGCGTGTGCGTGTCGTGTGCGTGTGCGTGTGCGTGTGTCGTGTGCGTGTGCGTGTGTGTCGTGTGCGTGTGCGTGTGCGTGTGCGTGTGCGTGTGCGTGTGCGTGTGCGTGTGCGTGTGCGTGTGCGTGTGCGTGTGCGTGTGCGTGTGCTTGTACTTGTGCGCTGCGTGATAGTGTGAGTGCGGATGTGGGTGTGGTGTGGGTGTGGGTGTGGGTATGAGTGTGGGTGTGGGTTTGGGTGTGGGTATTAGCGTGTGTGTGTATGTGTGTGTCGGTGTCGGTGCCAGTGTCGATATCGGTATCGGTGTCCGTGTCCGTGTGTGTGCGTGTGCGTGTGTATATGGAAGTATGTTAGTATCCACAATAACTTCTGAACTAAAATACCTATTTACTTAAAATTTTGGATTTAGCTTGTTTTCATTTGGCTTAGAGCTGATGGGATTTTGCGAGAAATCCAGCGGCCGGATGTGTGGGTTTATTAGGGTCAGTTATTAGTTTTTGTCAAGTATTTCTAAAACAGCTGCATATTTCAATTATATAAAAATACCTAAACGTATCGAATATTTATATTCTATGCATCTTTTTGATACGACGTGTAATTTAGCGGCAAAAAATCCAGAGGTAGAATTTGAGTGTCATTTTTTAATGTAAAACGTAATAAATGTAAAAATTAAATGAATAAGATTGAAAATGCTGAAGCTGTATTATCGATGTTTTTATAGAAGTGGGCGGCTTTGGAATTTGTTTACGTTTACATGTATTTATTTCTATCTAACATGAAGTTTTAAAGATCATTCTGACATAAGATTATTGTTTTTGTTTCAGCAATGTTGCTTGATTTCGTTAGGAACGTATAAAAAAGAGGTTGCATAGTTATCTAAAAAAAATTTAATTAAAATTATTTCATTTCTTATAATATCCGTCTTGTAGGTTGAAAGGTCGTGTGGTGTTGCACACCAGATATTTTAGAATAACTATTCAACCTCTTTTTTATACGTTCTTAACGAAAACAGGTAGCATTGTGAAAACAAGAGCAATAATCTATGTCACACTGACGTTTAAAACTTCATGTCTGAAACTAAACAGACATAAATACATGTTAAATAAAAAAAATTCCAAAGCCACCGCTTCTATAAAAATATCGATAATACAGCTTTAGCATTTTCAATCATTTTTACGTTTATTCCGCTTTACATTAAGAAACTTTATGAAGAAAAGTTATGTAAAATTACATTTTCATTAAAAAAATATGTCTACACTGTTTCTTATTATAAATATAAAATTGGGGTATAAATAAGGATATTGGACGTTAGCTGTTCTAAAAGATGTCTGACGTGGTAAAATCATAAAATTTTGTTTTTCAGTCTATTAAATATTTTTGGACATTTGGCTATTAAAATTAGTGACTACATAAAGATTTTGTACACTACACCCCAAACGCTGTCAAACACTGAGGAACGGTAACATTCGGTTCTTACACACTCAGAAAACAGTGTTGATCGTTTTACCAAAAAAATTTGGGGTACGAATAGAGACTCTTTATATAACAGACCTACCATGAAATTGTGGTATAAGCAACGATTTTGTACATTAGCTGTTACCATCAAAATTAGTGATTAATTTAAAAGTTTGTACACAACTGTGACAAACACTAAGAAACTATAAAATTTACTTCTTGTCCACCTAGAAAATAGTTTTGAACTTTTGTCAAGAAAGTTTGAGCACGAACAGGGACTGTACATAACAGAGCTGCTATAAAATTGCGGAATAATGGTTATTTCTTTCATTAGTATAAAAAATGTCACTTTTCGGGACGAGGCGGAAAGTTGCTGAACATCGCGCGGCGGAGTCCAGCTATTTTCCGGGTCCCGAAATTGCATTTTTTGTACGAATAAAACATAAAAATTTTCTCCGGCCACTTTTTCCTTTATATTCAGTCATTTATTTGCAGTTTACTACGTGTTCGGGAATCTCTTATTTATGTCGCTATATCAGTATCAGGCTATTTTATACAAAATGAGTATTATTCTGATTTTTAGTGAAAAAAAAAGTAGCATGTAGTTTTTAATTAATATGTATTGGATTTTGTCTCTTTAAATGCGATTCAAATATGACAGATGTTAGTGAAATAACGTGAATACAGATGGCGCCACTGGCGATAGCAAATGTCTATTTCTGTTCATAGAAGGTATTTACTCAAAGCTTATAAACAAACTTGAACTTGCTTAAAACGAAAATAAAAAGCAAGCTTGTATTGAATATCAATACTTATTTATGACTGAAAACGTTGTTTGTGATAGACATCCAAAATTGTATTTATTGAAGTAATGACATCCCATGAATGTTATTCGCATGAAGTTGATGTTTATTGAAGATCAAATTACTTTTTGTACTGTTGCTATAGTGACACCAAAATCATCTGTGCATCCTGCGTTTTTGTGCCTTCTCTGCACGCATTGGTTAACGAACGTAGAGCGTACTCATCCCGAGTCTTCATGCTCTTGGTGCAAACCGTACTGCTACAACCCCCGCATATTAGGCAAAAACCCGAACTTATCATGTACAACACTCCTTTTAACCAGAATAATTACACACATTACACCCGTACAAAATAAGACAAACACAATTGAGATTCATCCTGTATATACCAGAAATATATTTTTTTCTGTTCATTTTCCGTTAATTATTTTCAAATACACATTTAGTTACTGTAATTTTACGAAAGCATTTTAATTTTCCTGTTTAAACAATCGTCAAATTTATATTCTTTAAATTTATTTTATTTTATTATTTTATATTATAAACCTTCATAAAGAAATTCCATTGAAAATAAAACTGATAAGCATATTATTTTATGTTTACCTCTCTATAGTTTATTTCTGTTTGATGAAATTTAATCAGTTACATTAGAGTAACAAAACGTTTACCGAATTCAATCTTTTAATAAAAAGATAAAGCTTTAAGTCTATTATTGAGATCATTATCAATTCAATAAGCAAAATTACAATTAAAGTAAATATCGCAATTACCCATTTACAATTGTTGAAATCTAATAGGGGTTAGATTAATTGTTTAATTAAATATAAATATTAATAAAGGACACTCTACCTATCTCAAATAGAATCGTAAAAAACCGACATTGTAATTATTTCCAGATGACAATAAAAATCATACTTAAATACAGAACTTTGATATATATATATATATATATATATATATATATATATATATATATATATATATATATATATATATATATATATACACTGTAAATGAACCAGAACAGAAAAAAACACTTATACACGTAGAAAAACACCCCAAACATGATTCGTTATTAAAAACACCCCTTAATAAAACAAAATACATTTTGAATGAATAAACATGGGTTATAAACATTTCTCCAGACTGCATGCAGCCACATTAAGAAAACTCCCTAGTTTTTAAATATAAATTCAAACACCCTTATTAATACTAAAGAGTAATAATTAACTCCATCAAATTATTAAAGAATTGATTTTAGACCGCAAAAATCAACCCGATGTTCACCAGGGCCAAGAGAGTTGCCTAAGCGCCTTAGTTCGATTGTGTTGTAAAACTGTATTTAAAGCAAAGAATAAAACTCAGCTCCCGTCGAACGAACCGAGGTCAAAAATGTATAAAAATTAATTTTTCGAATACCCTTTTATAAAAGAGTGTGTTATAAAAACTCCCATAAGATTGTGGTAGAAACAAGCATTTTGCACATTAGCCGTTCTTAAAGATGATGAACATGGTAAAACCAAAAAGTTTGTTTTTGTCCATTCTGTCAAACGTTTTTGGGCGTATTGCCGTTAAAATTAATGACGGGGGACATTATCGGTTCTAAAAGATGACCAACGTGGTAAAACCATAAAATTCTGTTTTTACCATTCTGTCAAATGTGTTTGGACTGTTTCCTACATTACGATATCCTTACTATAATGTTATACAAAGTTTAATTTTAAAGTGGCGCAATCAGTAAAATCGCTAAATAATGCGCATAAAAATATGGTCTTATATTTGAAATTTTAACTCAGGGAGAAGTAATCGGTTTCCAAATTATGTATCTTGAACCAAGTATACCGTGTGGGGTATCACGAGGATTAAGGATAGTTGACAAAAACAAGGGAAACGCAATTATGAAATTAATCATTCCTCAAGAGTAGTTTTAAGGGTTAATAGTTCACAATATTGTAAAATAGCATGTTGGGTATCACATTATGCAGCGTTTTACAATGAAAATGAAGATCATTATGGAATTTACGAATTCAGTTCAGGAACGCGCTGAGGGGGAAGAATTGGGATGACACAATTACGATAGTATGTTTAGAAGGCGTTTTAAAACCAATATCAGAGAGTACGAAATAGGGTTTGAATTTTAACGCCCAGGTCAGACCGTTAGACCTAGAAACGTTAAAATTAGGCGACGTCCCCGTATTAATGAGTAGAAAATGGGTACTAGGGGGGAGTAAAAAAAATTATCTTTAGAGAATGTAAACGTAATAGTCTAAAAAAGTCGCCTTTTGCCAAGCTGAAACCATCACTTAAATTTCAATAAAATCAAATAATGACTTGAGGTGCCCCAGTGCACTTAAAAATTGAAAATTTCATAAAAAATCTCAATTTTTGGATAAATTTTTAAGGATCTTAAAGATTCAAAGTATTTGAATGGAATACACATTTATAAGTTTTTTAAGATATATTTAGGCCATGTAGCAAAAATTAGGTTTGTAAAATGAATCTTTGAGGTGCCCAAAAACCATGATAAAATGTAATATTTGAGTAATATTACATTTTTCCCGTATAAAGCTGTTTGAAGAATTGGTTTTGGTATAAAAAAAAATAATTATAATAAAATTCTTACTTTATTAGGCAAATATAACAAAAATGAAAAGAAATAGTTTTACTCAAGATTGAACTGGTATCTAGTCTCAAAACATGGCATCTTCTTTCTTGAAACTATACCACCCCTTATGAATCCATCTCTAGCTTCAACTCCGCAGACGGCCTCTGAAGCTTCCGTTACAAGCTTCACACAACGTTCCACAGCTTGTGTGTGAAAAGGTGAACTTGAAGTAAAATCACTGGATGCAATACTCTGCAGCTCTTCATCGTCTAATTTACTGAGTTCCAATCAATAAGGTCTTTGTGATTCTTGGCTTCCTCGAACTTCAATGGTGGAATTGAAAAGGAACGGATGGTGTTCTTGTGTTGGAGAGTTCGAGTTTTTAAGACCCTGCGGTATCCCAACTCTCAGATTATTCTTGTTTCATCACTTAACCTGCATAGTATGATGCTTTCCGTGTGCGCAAAATAAGCGTTACGCTGAATCACGGGGTCAACTATTTTTTTAATTGTCACTTAAGCAATGACTTTTTTCAATAGTAATAAAATACTTATCTTTTTTGGGATTTTTTAATGGTGTACTTTAAATTATACAATCTAAACGTTTCGATAACACTTACAGTTATCTTCGTCAGTAGTAATGTTTGTTAAAAATTGTTAAAGATGTGGTAAACAATTTTGTCAAATTTGAAAAATTAAAACATAAACATAAGCCTGCTATTAATATAACAGTTTGAGAAACGTATAAGACAACTATAAAATTGTAGTAAAGAATAACTAGGTCATTAAAATTAAATATTGTTAAACTGCCTCAAAGATGACAAACCAGAACACTCTCTACGACGAAAGCTAACAATGAAATTTGCCAGCCAAAACACACATTTAACAAAATTTAATCGAGTTATGATGTAAGTGTAAAGTTGTGAAAAACTTCAATTTTAAAATGATAGAAGCATTCACAAATCCAAACATTACATCAAATAAAATAACCCAGTTAAATCTAACAAAGAGATATCTTTATCAATAATTGATATATATATATATATATATATATATATATATATATATATATATATATATATACATATAACCTTGCAAAACATCTTACATTGTTATTACAACCTCATATAGGAAAACACCCCATTACATTAAAAATTCTGCCGACTTTGTTGAAAAAATGCATAGTTTCAAAATTGAAGAGGGTGATATAATGGTTAGTTTTGATGTTATTTCACTTTTACAAAAGTACCTCTAAAAGAAACTATTGAATACATAGATCATCTTTTTCCAAAGGACATAACCATTCTTTTTCAGCACTGTCTTACTACAACTTATTTTCAGTGGAATAGTAAATTTTATGAAAAGATTGAAGGTGTAGCAATGGGTAGTCCCTTAGTCCTGTTATAGGTAATTTTTATATGGAAAAATTTGAAACATTAGCGTTACAAAATACACCTAAAAAACCTTCAGTTTGGTATAGATATGTAGATGACACATTTGTTATTTGGAGACATGGAGAAGAAGCACTGCATGAGTTTTTGGTTTTTTCCTAGTATTCGGTTTACCATGGCAAAGAAACTAATAGAAGTTTACCATTTCTTGACATATTAATATCTAAAAATAATAATTCACTATCTTTTAAAGTTTACAGAAAGCCGACACACACTGATAGATACCTTCATAAATTATCCAACCACCATCCACGTCAAAAAATTAGTGTAATAAAATCTTTAGTAGATCGAGCAAAACGGATTTGTGACCCTGAATTTTTGAATGATGAATATAAATATTTAAGAAAATCCTTACAAGATAATGGATATTCACTTACAGATATTAATAATGTTATTACACCTTCTAGGCATAACCTTAAAGAAAAACCAGTTCTTAATGTTGGTACTGCTTTTCTTCCTTTTATAGCTAATGTTACAAATAGAATTGAAAAAATCCTAATCAAATATGGCATTAGGACTATTTTTAAACCTACAAGAAAAATTAAAGAACATTTAAGATCACCTAAAGATGTGTCAAACCCTTTATCATCTTCCGGAGTGTATAAGTTATCTTGTTCATGTGGAAAAGTATACATCGGACCACAAAACGTAGCTTTGATACAAGACGCAAAGAACATATGAGATTTTGTAGATTGGGTCAACCAGAGAGGTCTGCTGTGGCTGAACATGCCCTGAATAATCTAAATCATGACATTCAATTTGACAATATGAAAATATTGTCAAGACAAACCCATTATTATGTTCGTTTGCAACGTGAAGCTATTGAAATATATAAACACCCGAATAATTTTAATAGACAAGAAGAAAATCTCCGTTTAAATAGGTTTTGGCATCTTATAATTAAAAAAGAGCATAATGATACGCCTTGATTTTAATTTGTTTTCAACTTTTGGTTATGTCTAGGTTTTTTGCTGTGTTTTTCCTAGACCTTGAAGCAAATGCTTTACCAATTATATGTTAAATTACCACAGCACTATAATTTAACATAAGTAGTTGAAATTAAATTGAAATTAAAAATTACAAAGAACGTTCTGCATTGTGCTTTTCATTGTTAATAACACTTCCAATTATTGATAAAGATACCTCTTTGTTAGATTTAACTGGATTATTTTATTTGATGTAATGTTTGGATTTGTGAATGCTTCTGTCATTTTAAAATTGAAGTTTTTCACAACTTTACACTTACATCATAACTCGATTAAATTTTGTTAAATGTGTGTTTTGGCTGGCAAATTTCATTGTTAGCTTTCGTCGTAGAGAGTGTTCTGGTTTGTCATCTTTGAGGCAGTTTAACAATATTTAATTTTAATGACCTAGTTATTCTTTACTACAATTTTATAGTTGGCTTATACGTTTCTCAAACTGTTATATTAATAGCAGGCTTATGATTATGTTTGAATTTTTCAAATTCGACAAAATTGTTTACTACATCTTTAACAATTTTTAACAAACATTACTACTGACGAAGATAACTGTGAGTGTTATCGAAACGTTTAGATTGTATAATTTAAAGTACACCATTAAAAAATCCCAAAAAAGATAAGTATTTTATTATGAGTGTTAATGGTGAAAGTTTACATTTTCATTTTTCAATAGTAGTCATAACATGTTTAGCACCACTTGTGCACTTTGGATTTGTTCTTATTTCGAACCACCTAGGGCCATAAACCTTTACCACAAAAGTGGCCAGTACTTTAAGAATTTCACATAGACTTTCAGTAGAAACATACAAGCGCAATATCCTATTTACTGTTGTTCGCCACCTTGAATGTGATATGTGTCATAGAGATTTGTTTGCTAAGTCAGCAGGACAGGTACCTTCTGTAACTGCTGACAAAATATCAGAGATACTTTTGATCTGAGCTTAGATCAGATTTATCATAAACTACTGGTAATATTGAATCTATAGGTTCAAAATTTACTATAAATAACTTTTCACACTCTTTTAGTTGCTTACCGATAAGACCTCAAAACCCCTCTGGTCCTGTAATTTCTCCATCTAAATGTGTTAGTAAGTGACGTAATCGTAACTTATTTCCATGGAATTGACATATTAACCATTGCATGGATTTCTTCTGGTCAAGTTCTATAAGACGAATTACTCCACTTTTGGACCCAGTGTTTAAAAATAGTGCCATCACAGCCAATTGCGCTCATTTGTGATAAATTAACATCATTTTCCTTCAAGTGTTTCAAAATAGACTTTGCCACTATCTCGGATTCCCCTGATAAAACAGTTACATGTCCTCTATAAACACTATTTGGTTCAGCGATATGTTTTTATCTACAGAGACGGTTTTGTCTTCCCTTCCATCAAAATAAAGACCAAGAACAGGATCCAATTCAACATTCTTTAAATCTATGCGCATTTTTGATCTTTCACTTTAGATCGGTTGACTACTAACGTGGCATCGTCTTTACTGATGACTCCAACATCTTGTAAAGCCGCTGAAGCAATCATAGCAGCAAATCGGTCTGACACACCTGTTCTGTCACATGCAAGGGCTCAGGACGGAAGCTTTATTCTCATCTGTTAGGGTGATTTTTTAGTAGAAACTGTTGTGTCACTTTTTTGAGATCAGAATGGGAACATCCATGTTATGGGTCAGTGAAATTTAATTGGCTTTGCCCTTGTTTATTTAAGTCTGTTTCTTGTTCATTAGAGTTGACTTCCATTAATTTGCATGCATGAGTAAATGATTTGCTACCAGTTGGCGCTTTACATGAAACATTACGGGTTCAACGCATTTTTTCTTTCAGTGCACGTTCTTCCTTCTTAATAATTTTTTTCGTTGTAACAACATCGACTGACTCAATCAACATTTGTCTTTGATCAATAAGAAAATCCCTCTCTGTCTGTGAGACCTTAGCATTTTTTTCACAACAACACTGCACAAAGTCAGTATATTTAGAGCTGCAAATATCAAATAAGTTTAAAGAATGATATTGAAACCTTTTTACTCTTTCCTGATAACTTAGGATATTTTTACGATCCTTGAATGGCTTCATAATACATCTATATTTTTCATTAGCTGCAAAATTCTCTTATTCGAAACGATTGGAAGCGAAGCTTTTCTCCATATTTTTTTCTAATTTAACAGCTAATCTTTCATAAGTGTCACCAACGGTTGGTTCTTTACTATTAGCTTGCTTCAGTTCATTTATTTCAAACAAATAACATTGCATTACCTCTTTGTGCGTTGGAAGAGATGTTTGTATGAAGTACTGAGGGAAACCAAATATAGGACATTCTGTCACATTTATTGTCTTTACTCTATCCATTTTTAATAAGATAAATATCACTTATTTTATAAACAGCACTGCACTAACTTAATAATTTAAAACAACTTCAAATTAACTCATTGGTTTAACAACACAAACAAACATAACCTAGAAGGACTAGTTTATGATGTGATGACAACACTGAAAATCGCACAACCAAACAACGCCAGGCGGCAGGTGTACCAACTTACGGTTAGCCAAAAAACATATATCCCGCACAATAATTACTCTTTATTTTAAACATATAGTTTTACCAAAATAAATTTTTTTAATTGAATTATATATATTGCAAATCACTATTCCACTAAAATACTATTATTGTTTAAGATTGTAGAAATTATGACAAAAAAATCAGATTTTTAATAAAAGTTTAATTTTTTAAGGGGTTTTGGGGCACCTCAAGACATGTTTTGATTTTATTAAAATTTATGTGTTGGTTTCAACATGGCTAAAGGCAACTTTTTTGACTATTACGTTTTCATTTTCTAAAAACAAATTTTTTCACTCCACCATAATGGGTATATTGCTAGTTTCTTATGTTTTATTTACCTGATACCCTTCCTTAGCCCTATGACGCTCGCTAGAATTAGTAAATTCTTGCACAGTTGTTAACTTGTTTTTTTTAGTTAAAATAGGAAACAAACATGCACAACGAATAAAATTAAATTAAAAATAAAAGACTTATGCTTTGCTTTTAATCAAGTCCACGGCGTCCATATGGGCAACTCGTGCGTTCAACGAGGGTGCCGTTGATGCAAAGGTACCTGTAGATGTCTCTCAATTTATAAATTTTCAACAATACAAAAAAACAAAATTGTGTTCCCGTCATTACTTATTATTTATTATTTTGCAATAAGTGTTCTGCGTGCATTTTCAGCGAGTTTTATAATATATAATAATAAAAATAGATAAATCTTTCTTTATTCATAATAAAGGCTTAGTCATTTGTCGTATTACGTTTCAACTTGTATTTTAACGAGTATACAATTATTCGTGTTGTAACATGCGTTCTGTGACTTGTACTTCGACCTCCTATACAAAAAGAGTTTACTAGATAGTTTTGTTTTATATTTATTATAGTATCATACCGTTTGATAAATAGTTAAGAAGAAATCGTTTGAAGAGTTAGTTAGTTATTAGTTTGAGTGGATTACTTACAGGTTTGTATCTGTGGTAAGTTCAATAAGTTTTGTAATCAATATGGTGGAAAAGTAACTGTTTATAATTAATTTTTTTTCAAGTTTAACCACTAAATAGTTTTAATTGTTACCGATCTTGTTTTAAAGAAACTACTTCAAAGTTTTGCCGCAACCTCAGGAATATTTAAAAATTTAAACTGTTTCCTTTTTATTAATTTTAATGATTGAATTATTTTTGCAATTAATAAAATATAAAGCGAATTAATTGGGATTTATATAACATAGATGTCTAAAGAGGAAAAATGAAAAAAAGCTTTCCGGGTATGAAAACTTATTAAACAAACTAATGCAAAAATAACAGCGTTTTTTTTCAAAAACCTACCATTTCACAAGAAAACAAAGACGTTCTGTCTACGTCAATGGCGGATTTAGAAACTGAACCAAGTAGCAGCGAAATGGTGTCCGATTGCTTGATTCCTGCAGCGTGCTCAACTACTGATGAAGAACTACTGGAGAAGGAATTTGAAGGAAGTGTCAATATTCAGCTACAATCAACTTCTCTCAAAGATTATAATCTTGATGTCGAGCGAAGAGAAATTTTTGCTGCTTTCTGAGTATCCAGATTTATGGCCAAAAGTTTTATATCACCATCATGTTCAATTATTAGTAGAAAATGGACCAGGTCATTATCAGATTAAAAATCAGATTTATCTTAAAGAGAAATCAGGACGTAAGTTTTCTGACACGTATTTTACTAGAATTTTACACAGCAATGAAAAAGTTAAAAGAGAACGGTTATATTCTAAAGAAAAGAATTCTGGATATTGCACAAATGATATTTAAGAAAGAAACAAAATATTGGCATGCCGTTATTGAGCGTATTTTTAATACGGTTCAATTTTTGGCTGAACAGAACTTATCCTTTCGAGGTATTATTAATACATTATATGAATAAAATAATGGCAGCTTTTTGAAATGATCGGAAAATTCAATTCCATTATGTCTGAACATATCAACCGCTCTCAAATGAAAACGCACAAAAATATGCCTCATTATCTTGGGGACCAAATCCAAAACGAAGTTATAACTTTGTTAGGAAGTAACGTTAGCTCTAAAATTTTAAACATGGTGAAAAAAAGCAAAATATTTTCATCATCCCCGACTGTCCATCCGATGTCAGCCACCAAGAACAGATTTCAGTATGTATCAGATTCGCTAATTTAAACAATTCAGGAATTAGTATTGGAGAACACTTCCTAACTTTTTATTCTGTTACCAGTGAGCAGTTTGCCGTCTCATATAGGGTCAACGCAACCAAATGCGCTAATCGTGTAGGAAACGGAAGCGAGACCGTCATCTCCCTTCCCTAAGGGGTTAACGCTCAGACAATGAAATGAGCTTTCTAAGTGCACCTTCTTTGTAGGTACATTAATAATACAATAATAATAATAGTTAAATTGTTTAATATTTATTATTAATAATAAAGGAGGTAAGTACAAAGTAGAGTACAAATAAAAAAAATGTTCTTTTCTTTTTATTGACTTTCATCCTAAGTTCGGTGTTAGCTAGTCTACCTGCCTGCATCGCACTCGTGCCTGCATGCAATTCTTTCTTCTTACGACGCGCAATTGATGTTGGTTAGACTTGGATCCGTCTCCCAGTCCTAATATTTTTTATCACTGAACAAATTTCATAAAAACCTTGTTTACTTTCAATGCCGTTTATCTTTACGTTTAGTTCCTTTATGTTCTTCAGCATAAATTTGGAAGGATGAGACCCTGCGTAAGTATGAAGTTTCTTTAAATTATCCTGAAATAATATAAGTTCTGCTTTAAACTCCTAAGCTATCTCATCAGAAGAATTATTTGACGGTGGCACTTCTTCAGTTGGAACAATATTACTAATTAGTTCATTTCGCATTGGCTTTTCAAAATCCCGATTACCGCAGGATGGTAATGTATCATCTCACTGTTCGTTTCTTTCATGTCCATAAAAAAGGTTGAAAAGAACCAGCGTCCTTTACGTATGATTTTTAGAATAAATTATTTGCGGACCATCCTATATGTAAGATTTCAAAAGTTTACGCAATATTGCACAACGAATAATTTATTCATCACCGCTGACGTGTATTTCTAAGAAACCGTAAGTTTTTGCACGTCAGAACGATTACAACCAATCGCATAACGGCATCCCCCGCACGGTAGCCGCGAAGCCGCCCACAGATGCACCTTTATAAACCCGCGACGCGCGTGAAAAAGGGGAGATGAATCAAAGTCGATTCAAGTCAAGCCGGTATCCAGCAGCCGCCACCGTACCTTTGAGTAAGCACCGACCTGTTGTTCACCGTCGAAGAGTCCATCGCGATCGGATGATAACGCGCACCACGACGCACCGGGCAACCTAAAGTTTAATCCTGTACTGCTATTGATAGACACGTAAGTTGTAAAGTTATACAATCTGACAATTTACAATCAAACACTACAGACCGTAAATAACTCCGGGCTGAGTCTCCAGGAGTTATACAAAGTACACTAACACCTAGAGTGCCACGAAGGGTAGATCCCGTCGTCACTCGCCAATACAAAGTACACTAACACCTAGAGAGTCACGCAGGGTAGATCCCGACGTAACTCGCAAATACAAAGTACACTAACATCTAGAGTATCACGCAGGGGTAACCCCCGACGTAATACCTGAGGGTGAAGGGTTGTTACAGGGCTGTAAAGACCTACGACCTTTCTCTTAGTATATCCAGTAAAGACAGGCCGTCGCCTACGTCTTCTGAGCATTACTGAAATCTCGCTCGAAACTCACACATACAATACATACAGACAAACACGATAACCGTACACGGTGTCTTTAATCGCAGGAGAGTACACCCGAAACCTGGTGTATAAATTTGTAGTTCATATAACCATCGTAAACACCTAGTGCGAGATTGTTTGTAAATAAGTTAGATAGTAAGTAGATTATTCTATATTTACGTAAACCTATTAGAGTAGTTTTAATATCAAGTATTTTGTTCCCTTGATTGATTATAGATAATTAGACTTAGTATAGAGATCCGTAATTAATTCTGTTAATTAAATAATCTAATTGCCTAATCAAACCGGTTATAATTAAAGAAAGACAGTCCCGAGATCTCACATTTGCATACGCGCATTTCGCGTGTATTATTTCCCGGGAGTAGGACATACTCGCTTCAGCTATACTAAAATATAATCACGATATTAATTTTCTCAATCCCCGCAACGACTCGAGTTCATTGCGCTGGCGCCGCCGACCAACAACGGTATCAAGGATAACGCTCTCGCTACTGTAAGTACAGGACCGTAACCTAAATTTTACCTCTTAGGTAAGGAGTAGATTACAAAGAATATCTCTGTTCACAGAAGCGACTACGCACAGTGACAGGCCGCCCACCAGGAGAACGAGCCGCCAGGACCAGGAACAAGAAGTCCCAATACATTTTTGTTAATTACTTTTTGTTTATTGTTGATTTTATTTAATATACATTTTAAAAACGCTTTAAGGTATTTATTTAAGGTGACAGTGTTAAGCCCATCCAGTACTTAATATGAACCACACCCCGTTTATAAAATAAACACGATTGAGCAAAGCCGAGGCAAAATAAAACCGCGTTGGGTTACCAAACCAGAAGGGCGCAATACATATTGCACGTACAAAAAAAGGCATATTATAAGGTGCTATCGAAATTCTCTGCAAGTGCCAAATTTGCAAGCTCAACGCTATCAGAGAATAGCAGATGTGGGGTAGTTAACCAATTAATACCTGTGTTGTAAACTGCACAAAGATGTTTGCAGAATTTTCATCCTGCTCCAGCTGGACAATCGCATTGCTGAATTGCTGTGTAAACTGTATACAAAAGATGGCTATCTTCTGAAGATGCGACTGTAAAAGTTGTGTCTGTCCTTTTTTCCACAACAAGGAGGCAGGCCTTATGACAATTTTTTTTTAAGAAATGCTGGAGTTTCATATCGCACAATGTTGCAGTCCTCGTTAAATACTTTGGTTCTAACTAGTATCTCGAAAACGCCTTCATTTGTCGTATCACATTTAATAAATCGACATTCACTATCAAACTGCTTTATCATACCTTCCATTGCAATAAGGTTTAAACTACTTTCACCACTTAACCTCACTAAACAAACAGGTTGACGCATCACGTATCATGCACCTGATGACTTAAAAGGCGCGAACACAAATTTATTGTTTAGGGTACGCAGGCACGCGCATGGCATGCATCGCGATGATGTATGTATGCATGCGGTGTGCTAGCCTCTTAGGGAACGGAGAAGCCGGTCTCGCATCCGTTCCCTACACGATTAGCGCATTTGGTTGCGTTAACCCCATAGGAGACGGAAAAATGCTACCGGTGAAGGTTTAACAAATTGTTTGTTATCGACGTTAGAAAATTATAAATTAGATATTTTTAATATACGCGGTGAAGGCTACGACAACGGGGCAGACATGAAGGGTAAGCATAATGGTTTACAAAACAAAATTTTAAATGTCAATCCAAGAGCATTCTTTGTACCCTATTATAACCATAGTTTGAACCTTGTCGTTAACGATGGCGCAAAGTCAATTGTATTATTTGTAAATTTTTTTTCTATAGGTCGAGAACTTCTTCTCTGCTTCAACCCATCGATGGGCGATTTTGAAAAAAACACGTCAACCTTGACTTTAAAGACGTTATCAGATACCAGATGGTCGAGGCGGATTTTGATAATGCTGTAAAGAATGTAGCTATGGTACTTGCTAAAAAGTTGAATTTGTATGCATGATGGTTTTATGGTTTAATATACAGTATGTCCCACCAGGAAGGGCCGCGGTCGCTATATGGAAACGAACGTGTAGGGTGGTTTTGAAAGTTTGGTTATTTACAAAGGTCAGTGGGGGCTACCCTTTTAAAATATTTTCACGTTTCTGTCACTTCCGGTATAACCGGAAGTCGACATCAACTTGCTTATTTTCAATGGAACGCTCTGTATATTTTTGCAGTTTTGGATTCTACGTTGAATTTTAAGTCAACTTTGTGTAAAGTTGTCTATACCTACATTCAGTTATTTTGGAGATATCCCCATTTTTAAGAAAAAAATGACAGTTACAGCACCATATTAAAAATGTTGAGTCGTGGAGAGTGGGTTACTTTTATTTGCAGTATTTGCAACAGTAATGGTTTAGATATCGCTACATATGAAAATGATAGCATAATGTCTGAGGAACATACAAGGTCCTCACAATGTATAAGTCTATTTAAAAAGTTAAGAATTGATTTTTTTTCAAATGGAACACCCTGTATATTTTTGCAGTCTTGGGTTGTACGTTCAATTGTAAGCCAACACCATATTAAAAATGTTGAATCTTAATCTGAATTTTAATTACAATATTTGCAACAGTAATGGTTTAGACATCGCCACATCTGCAACTGATTCCATAATGTCTGAGGAACATACAGGGCTCTCAAAATTTATAAGCCAATTTAAAAAGGTAAAACCTTAAAAAACTTGATTTTTTCAAACAGAACACCCAGTATATTATTATTTTTTTAAGAAGAATTAAATTCTCGATCGAATGATATAAATTTGTATGTACCTATCTTTTAAGGTAACTTAAAATAGCTAAGTTTTCGGTAACTAAATACCAGAAACACAAGTAGTTATACAGGAAAATCATTTGGTAAACAAAAATTAAAAAAATATTAATTCAATAAATGTTCAAAATTTTTACTTGCGACCTCTAAACCGAATCGAATGACATAAATTCGTGTGTACGGTTGCGGCCGCGGAAAAGTTACCACTCACATTTAACTTGTTTTGAAATTTTTTAATGGAGTAGAAGGACTTTTTATGGCAATATGACGTTCATTTACAGTGGCGTATCATAATGAAATTAATTAATGTCAGAGTGACAGCCTATGGTGATAGCACTTTCATTTTAATTCGTACGCCAATGACTTTCTATTGAATTACAATAGAAAAATGACAGTGGTAACTTTTCCCTAGCCGCAACTGTACCTATCTTTTAGGGTTTGCCAGTTACAGTGTATTTTGCTTAAAAGCTGTAAAAACTGAAGTAGGTATTTAATTTTGCAAAGTAGGCTGAAAAAACAATTTTGTTTGTCTTGAATGTCAAATTTGTGTTAAAAACGATGCCATCACCATTAAATTATATTTACGAAGATTATGTAAATTTGTTTGTGATTTATGGACAATACGACAAAGTTATAACAAGAACTTGCGATGCATTTCCTGATCGGTATCCTCATAAACAGAAAGCATCACGACACGCTGTGAGGCGCATCATCGATGATTTTGGTACTACGAAAAGAGGTATCCAAAGAAGAAAATGTATTGTTGATGACCAAAATATAGAAATAGTGATTCTAGGTTACTTTCGAGCTTCTACAATGATGTCATTAGGACGAGCTGCTCTGGAGTCTGGTTGGTCTAAAAGCTCAATAAATACAATTTTAAGGAAACACAATTTACACCCAATTTCGATATGTAAGGTACAACAGCTAAAAGAAATCGATATCATTAAAAGACAGAGATTTTGCGAATTTATTTTGACGTGGTATCAATTCGTTTCTAGATAACGTTATATGGACAGGTGAATCGAAGTTCACTAAAAATGGTCTTCTAAATCTCATTTCTGGAGTGCCTCCAATTCACACAACACTCGGGAACGTAATTTCCAAGACTGTTAGCAGTTCAATGTTTACTGCGCCGTTAGAAATAATACAGTGGTCGCCTTAGAATTTTATCAAGACAATTTAAATAGTAAGTAAATGTCTTTGGTATGATTTTTGTACTTACAGCGTATTAGGTGAAGGATATCTAAATATTCTTCAAAATTTCAATAACACTTCTCTGGATAATTTACCTCTGGCGGAACATAGAAATACTTTTTACCAGCACGATGGTGCACCTCCACATAGGGGCCAATTAATTGATTGCTACTGACAGGCCTTTTTTGTGGCCTCCGCGATCTCCCGATCTAACCGTTTTAGATTATTTCATTTGGGGAGCTATAAAATATAAGGTCTACGAAACGCCATTAAGAACAATGGTTGACTGCATGCAGAGAGTAAGGAATGCATCTCGAAATCTGTCCCAAGACTTCATTAAACGTGCTATTCATACTGAGTTAATTTGTAGACGCGAAAAATGTTTAAACGTCGCAGGTCAAAATTTTGAACATTTATTGAATTCATATTTTTTTAACTTTTGTTTATCAAATTATTTTCCTGTTATGACTACTTGTGTTTCTTTTATTTAGTTATTGAACACTTGCTTATTTTAAATTACTATCCCATTTCATACAATTATACGCTAATATCACAGAATCAGTCTTTATATGTATCATTTTCATCATCAGCAATCTGTTTTCCCCTTTGAATGCCTACTTTCACATTGTAAATAAATCAAAAATGAGTTTAAATAGTCTTTACATCTGTTACTTATTTTAACTATTTCAGTAGTGACGATACGCTGCATTGTTTTATTTTTGCAGTCTACATGGCAAAATCAAACACTTCAGTGTTCACATGTTTTTATAAACAAAATTCGCTGTAACATTGTAACACTGTAACATTCAATTCAGAATTTAATTCTTCTTTCGACCGTAAAATAATATACCGGATGTTCCATTTGAAAAAATCAAGTTTTGCAACTTCTTAACTTTTTAAAATGGCTTATCAATTTTGAGGACCATGTATGTGTCTTTGACATTATGTAATCATTTTCAGACGTAGCGATATCTAAACCATAACTAAAAGTCATCCATTGTTCAAGATGCAACAGTTTTTTCTTAAAAATTGATGTTTCTCGAAAATAACTGAATTTAGGTATAGGCAACTTTACATAAAATTGACTTAAAATTCAACGTAGAATGGAAAAATATACAGGGTGTTCTATTTAAAATAAGTAAGTTGGTGTCGACTTCCGATTATACCAGAAGTGCCAGACACGTGAAAATATTTTGAAAGGGTAAGCCCACAAGCCTTTTGAAAAACCAAATTTTCAAAATCACCCTATAGGTACTTTTCCATACACCGATCGCGACCCCTGCCGGTAGAACACCCTATATTAGGCAAAGTTAATACAGTGTCCAAAATTTTGCAAACTTAAAATTTTAATATTGTGCAAGCTTATGCTGGTTTAAGTAATTTAACTTAACTTAACTTAACCTTCACGCCATTCCCTTGTGGGGTCGGCAAAACAATCCCTGCCTCTTATTTATTTTTCATTCACAATCTTTCTCCATGCTTTCCTATCTCCGCATACCTCCCTAGCTTCCGCAAGATTCATACATAGTCTCTGACATGCCCTTTTGTTTTTAAAACTCCTTGTTTTTCTTTCCTTTATTATAGATTCTACTACATTCAGCCAAGTTTTACGCGGCTTACCAGGCTCGGCCTTTCCCCTAACCTCACCCACATATATTTGTTTCGTTAATCTTGCGTTATTCATTCTCTCAATGTGACCAAACCAACGTAATGTACAACTTTTAAATCTATCCATCATCGTCTTTTCCTCACCACACCTACAGTCACTCTGCTACGTATTCGCACGGTACAATTGATAACAGAGTTTTTCAAGCTTATCCATGCACTTTCAACGTCAGTGTCTTTCATGTGTTCGTTCCACACTGTTTCATTCCCATTCAACTCTTTACTCACAGCATCTGCGTATTTCATTCTCGCACCATTTTTCACTAGTTTGTCAACCCTAATTCTGGACGTTCGCACTACGTTTTCTTTCCTTCTCCAGACCCACTTGTGCCCTAAATACACCCTTGATACAACCAAAAAGTGGTCTGGTCCACACTTCGATCCGCGCATTACTTTTGTGTCTTTCACCAAGTTTCTAAGCCGTTCATCATACACTATCAAGTCTATCATACTTTTAGATTCACCTCTTTACCATGTATACATATGCACATTTTTTATGTTTAAACCACGTATTGGATACAAACAGGCTTCTCTCCACACAGATGTTCAGCAGGTGTTCACCGTTGTCATTGACTTTCCTAGAACGCGTTCACTACGTTCTCTCTGTACACCACCCATCCGTTCGTATCCCCCACCATAATCACTCTTTCGTTTGGCTTACATACGTTCAACACGTTCTCTACTTCATTCCAGAAGTTCTCACGCTCCTGGTCTCTTTCTCCATTCACCGGTGCATAGCTAGCAATAAGAAAAATTCCTCGAAACTTCAGTTTCATTCTAACCCATATTACCCGGGGAGATACCAGTTCGTACTATTTAACACATCTTTTCGCTCTTTCAGTTATGATAATCGCAACTCCTTTTGCGCCATGCACTTCCATCTTAACTCCTGACCATAGTTCCAGGCTGCCATCTTCCATCTCCACAGCATCCTTTCCTTTGCGCTTTGTCTCCGATACACACAGAATGTGTCTTTCGTACATTACATTCGCAATTTCAAATTCTTTACCATGCATACCTCTAACATTCCACGTACCGACTCGCCATTCATTCCTTGCACAGTCGTCAGCAACGGGGCCTGTCTGTTTCGACCTTGACCGCCCCTTGTAGCCAGGTCGATTGTTTTCTTCAGTAATACCATAGCGAGCAGACCGTGCCCCGGACGATGTAGCATTACCTACTAACGGTATAGTCCTACTACCGGATAGTTATTTGTTTACTGTCACGACATAATAGATAAATATAAATAATAGATCGTATACTTACTGTATGAATCTCAAAATGTACATATATAAATGCACATTTTTTTTTTCTTACCTACCCTTCAATCACATCACGAGTTTAACCATACTGCTCTGTACGCGATTCCTGGTTCCGCGCCCCTCACCGGACTTGCTGGTATTTATTAGCGATCAAATGATTCAATTTTTTTTTTAAGCTTTTCGTGTTATAGTTATTTCAATGTCATTTAATATTTATTTATCAAATCAGTTTTATTATTATCGCGAGCCGTAACAACTTAAATAAATATTTTATTAGTTCTCTATGATTCATTGTTATTGCAAAAATGTTTACCTGTTCGAGTCCAATCCTTAGACAAAGGGTTTACGTTTGCTTTATAATTTAAGTAAGTAATTTAACTGATTTTTTTGAAAAACTGACGTTCAGATAACAGTTGTAATGATTTATAAGAAGAACCTAGGAAAGTCGCGGTTTTATTAGATATCGATCCAGAATTTAAAGATGAATACGTTTTAAGACATCGAAAAGTTACACAAAAATTTAGTTACGAAGGTGACGATACCCAATACAAAACGAAAAATTAAAATTTAAAGTACATTGATTTTTTAATTTGATAGATATTACTACAACATCTTGTAACGATAGATTCGAACTGTTATCTGGCCATGCGGCAATTGTCATATTTTTATGGAATATTTCGGAATTTAACAGTCACTGTGAATCGGAACAGCCAGAGTTTTGCACAAAACTTTAGCTAGACAATGAAACGTTAATACAACAATTTTCAAAAAAGAAAGCGCGTAAAGTCCAGTTCTGTTAAAATATGTTCAATGTTCCAACAATTTTGTTTAAAATTTTTGCATTTATGAATAACATTTTTAAAATTTAAAATTACTGTATAATGTAATTTTAAAAATAATTTTATCCATTATCTAACATCCCATGTTAATTCATTTCTATTAACAGTTTCGGCAGTTTCGGTAAGTATTCGTAACTGAATGTGTGCAAGATAAAAATTAAAACAAAAAAAATTATACTATTTTATAACAAGGTTTGTTAATTTTTTATAACAATGTATAGAGGCGCACTTTTTGTTTTTGCACGACGGCGCGCCAGTGCTTTTAAGAACTTATATTTTTTGTACACCACGATTTCATCTACAATGCTTACAATAAAAGTTTACTATAATTTTGTACAAACTCCTGTAACTATTCATAGACCATTTTAATTGTTTTAAAATTGATTAAAAATTTAATTTCTAATTATACTAGAATCCAAGTTTTGGTACAAAAGCTTACTTCTATACATGTACTGTTTATAAATTATAATAAACTTTGTAACTTTCGGTTGTTACTAAAATAAATATAATTGTACAGCATTCTGTTAACATCGAGGCTTACTAAAGTTAAAATAATCCCGTAGGATCAACTGATGTCGGCAACATCAATGCGATTAACCCTTTTGCATGCCAACCCAATTGGCTTAGAACAATGTAGATAAACCTTTTGTAATATGAAATTGCGCTTACATTGTTGAACGTTGATTTCAAAATTTATGCGGCTATGATCAAATATGGGCAATACGTAATTTATATTCTGATATTAATTTTAATGAACAAACTCGAGATAATTAAACACAATATTTTTTTAGTGTGAAATTTATAATTGAAAAACTAACAAATCATTGATATAAATTTAAATGAAAAAGAAATTTAAAGGTACTCATATTAATAACAGATTTCAGGTTTATAAATCATGTATTTCTTGATAAATTATATACACGGTTCGCTTTGATAACAAATTACAGTTACCATCCTCAGTAAGAATGAGTTTTAAAAATCAATTAAAAGTGCGAAATCTGCAAAATATGAAAACGGAATGGATAAACCTTCTATAAAAATTAAGTACATTTATTTGAAAACCTTCTACAAATAAGTTTTTGTAGTATATTAGTAAACCACATTCCAGAACACCATCTAACAGACTAAGGCTAATAATGATAAATGCTACAATAAAAAGTTGTTACATAAAATAAATTAACATGAAGTTTAACATGTATTTTTAGTTTAATAGACAAAATTAATTGTCACGTTTGTTACATTCGTTGCTTATGGTATATCATTAGTTTCGTTTAAAGGATGTCAAGATCATTTAACATCATTGTTGTTTCTCTAATATCGTCATTAAGTGTTTCTTTAAATAAATTTTTCTGAATTAAATCAGTTTCTTTTACTGCAATTTTTTGTGGTCGTTCGATCGTAGCTTTTACTTTTACGATCTGGGTTCACTGATTATGCAGTTGGTAATGACCGTTACAAGATTCAACTTTGACGTTATTTTTTTGGTTTAAGATAGGTTTAAGGAGGTAATCATTTGCAGTTAATTGTTTTATACGCTTTACGCGGTTTCGTCAAGGATAACATGTTACTGGTGAGCCATGTGGTTTGCTTTTCTGTTACATATCGTTATTTAATTTTAGCCATCAATAGCGCTTAAGATCTATCGTCCATACAATTAGAGTTATTTCACCCTCCAGTGGTCGCACTACGGTTTCAAGGACCTTGTCAGACTTGAACCAATCGTATCTATTAAACTGGGAGGAGTCATGACTGCTCCTTCCACACATCGTCCCACTCTAGCTAAATTTAGAATACAGTACCACTTATGACTTGAGTGGATGAACGTCGCGTAAAGTGTAATAGACCGGTGTTTCTAGTTATACTTTTACCGATATGTATGTTTTTAAAAAAATACAACGGAGATTTGTTAAATAAATCACTAATTTAGCACTGACAAAGTATGACAATTAGCAAGAACGTTTGAGAAGTTTATTAGAAAATGTTTTGATGATGTATCTGGTCAAGAAGAATCTGACCATGAGGAGCTGGTCAACCACGAGTCTGATTCTGAAGAAGATGGATCAGAAAATGAAGATAGGTACCGAGTTTAGTCAGAGTACTTCGTGTATGGATACTTATACATATAATTACCTTATTTCATTATAAATATTGTTTTGTTTTTACATACATAAGTAAAGGCGGAAATAATTACTGGAAAGACACCAACCAAAACAGAAAACAAGGAAATTGTCGCAATTATTGTTGCTTGCACAAATAAATACATTGAAGAAATGGCCAAACATTATGGCCACAGTAGAGTCTCAATTTTAAAGATCTTGGGAATGGTAACGGATTTGGTATCGTGATGTTCCATTTGACTATGTCTCTACAGCGGTTTAAATTTTTGATGCCATGCATTCGATTCAACGATAAACAAACATGCTTAGGTCGAAATAAGACCGATAAGCTTACACCTATTCGCACGATTTTTTAAATTTTCAACGACAATTGCCAAAACGGCTACCATGTGTCAACTTCTATACTGTAAATGAAATGCTTGCTGCCTTTAGAGGACGAAGCAGCTTTAGACAATATTTTCCTTCCAAACTTTAAGGTGTACACAGGAACTCAACATGATGGATCGTTTAAACTTTCAAATAGTCCATCAGAACTTTGTAAACATATTTTCGGTTCTGATCGAAAAAAAGAAAAACAAAAAAAGAGTTTCCTTTAGAATCCATTAAACACAATACAATGAGATAAAAGGGGGCGTAGACGTATGGACAAATTAAATGCAAGCTACAATTGCACTAGAAACACCAGTAGGTGGCTCACGGTGATTTTTTATCATTTGATAAGTGTTGCTGACATTAATCTGTAATCACTCCTCCACTATGTTACTTAGAAGAAATTTTCTGAGAGAAATGGCAGATTAGCTAGTTCGTCCCCATATTGCCCTTCGCGCCACTCAAACTAATCTTCCACTAAGTCTTCAGTGTAGGCTGCACGAGATATGTGGTATTGTACTTCCAACGGCTTCCCAAATTTTCCTCATCTTCGATTCATGTATTGCAATTGAAAAAATAAACCGAAAAACTAGGTTTTCATATTAGTAGTACCAGGACACTTGCGCCGCCATCTTGGATGGGCGACCGCGTTTTTTCACACTCATTTTTATCCCTAATTATTTTTTTATACGCTTACGTGAGTGACCGTATTTTTTACCCTTATTTTTGTAATGATTTCTTTGGGTTATTTTACAACCCTAATTATTATTGGTGGTATTAAAGACCTTTTGGCAGTTAGGCCTTTTTTTTTGTAGTAGCTAACGTGAGGGTTGTATTTAGGGTTAGGTATTGAACTGGGGCATGGGGCTGTATTTAGGGCTAGGGTTATTTTTACTTTGTAGATCATTTTTCTGTTTGCTCAGCTCTTTTCAATGATTTAATTTGACCTTTGACCCTGGGAGATACTATAAAAAAATGTACATGTAGGTTTAAGCTGACGTGTATTTATTATGTTAAGAAAAATGTTATTAAAAAAATATTTCTATTAATACACAGCGTGTTTTAGTCATATACGAAATTACAACAGCTGCTTTTCTACCTTTGAGAAAAAATACTACCCTCTACATTACACACACTTAAAAACGTGTAACTTGATCGTGTTTTAGTACCACCATTATTCATAGTTCCATGAGCTACATAGATTCGTATGAAATGTTTATTGTTATTAATATCTAATAAGATCTGTTTAACTTAAAACATATCGATCATGTTCTCTGTATCCGAATTTATCGATGTCTGAGGTAACAAGCAGAAATTAATTAATACGGATCGTAATTCTGATATAGATGACTGCTTTTGATTTTGCAATGTAATTTGCAATAGGATTTTTATTATAAACGAATGTAATTAGCTTTTAAAATGTTAGCTTCGGGTCTAATGAACCAAATTTCTTTTTTATTAAGTTTATTAATTACATAACAGTTATTACAATATTGTCTTTTAAAACAAATATTAAGAACTGATTGTTTTACCTGCATTGAAATATGTTTAATATCCATCCGACTGTTAAAATGTTATACGCCTTAATATTTTTTTTTTAAAGAAACTTGTTACGTATAGCTTAGATGTGTTTTGTAACTGTAATTAAAAATCTGTAAATAAATAAAGGGTTAACAGCACACTTACCTACTCTGCACTTAAAGAACGTTTCTGAGGCACTGCTTCACGAATGATAGTCACTGCTTTGTGTTGCTTGTTTAATCAAACTAAAAAACAACTTTCTACGTTGATGTAAAAACTAGCTATTGATATCCCATAATTAGAGTGTAAATATACAAACAACCTTATTATCTTTATCACGCTTACTGCATTTACCTTTCGCTTAATATAATTAATAACAAATCGGTTTGAAAAATGTTCATATTGTACATGCGGACACAATATGTAGTAAGAAATCACTGTTCATGTTTACTTTAGCTAATTACTGTGTAATTATATAACTCTGTTAAATTTAATAGTCTAAAAAATTGATTACCAATATAAATGGTTAACATAATTTCTTTTTAAAAAACACTAAATCATAAATTTTATAACACGATTTTTAAAAAACGCACATGTTGAGTTAAAAAGAAAGAAAAAGGTAGGTATCACGCAATTCAAAAAAGTAAGGTATTAAAAATATCTTTATTTATCAGAATAGAATGGTTGGGCAACAGGCGTTAAGCAACAATATGATTATCTCATAATTTACAATTAAACATGTACTAAAATAGTTTTTTACAAAATCAAAACAGGTAAATTATGTAATCTAAAATATAGAAACATTAAGGTATAAAGTCCACACACATCCAAATGGTAGTCTTGTAGTATTATTTTATTGTATACGAAGCATCTGGAATTCTTCTCTAGGAAACGTAAATGATATCCTTGCGGTGCTCGTCCAAAGGAATCAAAACACTCTCCGTTACCATTCTCATTAACGTAGATAGCGGTCCAATGCTGACCTGGTTTGTTTGCAGGATCCGTGTTTACGATAATTGCACACGGTCTAGGTGCGTGTCTCGGTAGTTGATTAGAAGCACATACAAGCCAAAACACATTCTTCTTGTGACTGGGGATCGATTTCAAGCATCTCAACACTTGTACCGCATACATCTCTGGAATTGGTATGCGTCCAGTCTTGCAGTAGTAAGGCGTTTTCCGGTGCACACATAAGCTCAGTGATGTTATGGTTTAAACATCTTTACGCTTTTGCTTCCTTTTTCAACTGTTTAATCGACGGGCAACCAGTCTCCTCCAAGTTTACTATTGGTTTGTAAAGAAACCTAAAAAACTGTTGTTTTTTACAGCCCTTAACGTGAATTTTGTTAAATGGCCGCAACACTCTCATCAACTCCTCACGGAAATTATTGTAATGTACATGACCCGACCACTATTTCAGCCCATGATAATTATCCTCCATAAATTTTATCTGTCGTGACATGGATCCTGGTATAAAGTAGCCTCGAGGTGGTTCTATCAGCATCAACGATAAACGACCGTGATCTGTAACCACGGCAATTTCTTTCGGTATGAATTCGTTGTTAACACCACTAAACCCTTGTACGTCCAAGTATGCGTCCATCTTCAATCGGCTGCTGCTGTACACTGAAGTCTGCAGGTTAGAGCTACCACTTTTAACAGCTAAAATCCACAACGACATTCCGATGTTTATCGATCTCGATCACGTTATCGAATTCTTCATACACCAAACAGTTAACGGTTACGCTGAGCGCTTCTTCAAACCCGACTTCCAGCCGAAGGGAGTCGTTTCTAACTAAATTCCAGTGCGTACTAGCGTTTGCGGACAAGTCAGGTGTTACGTCAAAGGCCATTAAACAGTAGCCGTTAGGGTAATTACTTCTCGATATATCGTTACCTTCATTCAAAAAATGAATACCCGTACCAGAAAATATGGTGTGGTACGCTCTTACATATCAACCATTAGCTGTAAAGTCTGGTTGTTGTCCGTCAATATATAACGACATCTAATTAATATTGCAATAATGAAAATTGAACGGGTTTGAGAGGTAGTCACCGTTGAAGGCTTTATTTGCTACAAAGCCTACGATGCATCGTTTAGGTAACTGACCCAGAAAAACATTATCCAATGATTTTCGTTGTATGCCTGCAGGTATAGTTAACACTTTTACGTCGGCCCTTGTAACAGGGTATTTTGCGGCTGTTGTTTCTAAAGCTTTAGCGTGCGCAATTAGAATAGTTGGATTGATTCACATACGTCTCACCAGTAAACTAGCGTCTATAATTCGCGTCTTGTAATTTGAAGCGAGTGCCGCCATTAGGCTAAAGGTGTCTCTTGATCGTACAAATTTAGCCCTTAACTCAACACCACTTATGAGAAACTTTTCTTGATTAAACAAATCCGAGTGCACGTGACCAATCATCTCTATCTGTTTCCCGGTAGCCGCAAGTGCGTGACGTTTTGAGAAACCGTTATTTGCGTTTCCCAGTGTATTCATCTGTCCAGCTGTATCATTGTGCCATAAGGTACATCCTAGATGTGAACTCTTGGCCTCCTTTCCATAATTTATCAGCGTTTCGATATATGAACGGTAGGCGTAGGTGTTGTTTGGTTGTGACACCATCTTCTGATTTAAGTAAACCTCCACCTGTGAGCAACGCGAATGCATCCAATTGTTTACCGGTGCTACAACATCAGCGTCTGTAAGTGATGTATCATCTTGCTTTAGAACTTTAGCTGTGATGTACAACATGGTCTGACTTAAATCTATATAATCATTTCCATTTCCGAGGACTACAAATTCTATTGAGGCGTCATCGCCCAGAGCTGATAAAGGCTTGTAAAATAGCCATTCACCACTCTCGATACTTGTCTGCGTCGATGCTAAAGCGAACAAATCCAATTCGGACTTGACGCATTCACACGATTGTGCATGTAGAAAAGCCATTATCTTGAAAATATATCGTCGTAAGCAGGCTTCTTCTTAGCAACAGCTATCAGTGGAGATTGATTATTATCGGACAAACGTACTCTTTTATAACTCGAACCCTCCATCATTGTATCGATTTTCTCATCGGTATTACGCTTAAGGTTTCTACCTGCCTCGTGAAATCTTTCTTGAAACGAATCCTTAATAGATCGATCCTCTATGACGTCACCAAGAATATTAGCACCCGTTCTAAGAGCTTCTTTTCCAATAGCCTTTGCGCCAGACTTAAATAACGGTATTATACTTCTAAATATACCACCTAACCAGCTCCCTACTCTATGACCACGTTGATATGGCGCACCTCTGTAGATAGGGTCGATACCGTTACCGGCCTGATTCATGTAATATTGCTGTAGTGTAGCTTCAGGCACGACGTTCCAAACTCAAATAGCATTGCTGCACCCGTATCTGTTTTTATATTAATCTCGATGTTTTCAAATTCCCGTGTCATTACCGGTATGTAGTGTGCAGGCGAAAAAACCACATCTTTATGACCACCGTAAGCATAGTTTTCTGAAGTAATATTTATTATACGCATAAGCGGCGATAAAACATCACCCACAATTTGCAGTTCAACGATGTCGCAATAAACAAACACCTGCGTTGGTAATCCTATCCATATACTAGCGGGGTGAGGGGGTATTGGTTCCATAGCTATGTTCTGATACGGACGATAATCCAATTGTAAGGCTAGACGTTGTGAGAATCCGAATAGCGAGAGCTGAGTTTTTAATTTCGTAGTGACGCGCTTAGTTAGATTATCATATTCGATTGTTAGCAATTTACTTATTAGTACATGGTTATTTAGCTCGCTGATAATTTTTTCTATGCTGGCGTAATTTCCCGAAGCGAATCGTAACACGTACCAGCCATCTTCAATATAAATGATCTTCTCGTTGTCGAGTTGAAAATATTCTGCGGCCTTTTTTAATATCGTTTCTAACACGTTCTCGCGATGTGGCTCTGTTCTATAACAAATTAAGTTATCTGTTGCACTTACAGCGGCAAGAGAACATAGGTACTGAATTTCCGATATCCCTACAACCCCCGAGCCCGTTAATCTTATTCGTTTTGGCAGCTGCGTAATAAAACTTGACGTCATATTACCTGGAAAATACGTCAATAAGGTAAGATAAAACTGTTTTGTATAACATCTGGTTCCTGTAAGTGCTGTATAAACTCCATCGATAGAATAATCATCTTCTTCAGAACGTGGTCCATGGTTATTGAAAATGATTACCCAGAATTCCGCCGAGTAATGGTCCTAACAGGAGTGGTAGAAATGCACCACCTTTCTGTACAAGAAACTGTTTCTTCTTTTTTATAGATTCGCCTCTCTGTGCCAAGCGTCTTAAAGTGTACGTATGTTGAGAGAGTCGCTGCTTCTGATCAGCTGACAGAGGTACACGATTTTTTAAAATGTTATGTGCACGCTCACAAATACACTCTACCTGGTTACTATCCAAACATTTCAATAAAGCATCACGTTGACTTTTACTTAATCTGGCTAATGCACACAGGATATCAGTGTTCTCGCTTAAAACGTCAGCCTTCATATATGATGTAATCTTTATGACTGTGAGACTTAAACCCTTTTTTCGCTATATATATATATATATATATATATATATATATATATATATATATATATATATATATATATATATATATATATATATACCTGACAGATACCTTGAGGCCCGAATACGTTTGTTCTATAACGTAGCACATCTGGTGTATTTTGTTTTAAATCGAACAATAAATATCCGTGCGGGCTTGAAGTAGCATCTTGGTACGCTGCTTCTAAAAACTTTGGGTTGTCCGGCGAAATCTGTCTTGCTAAATGCTGTATCTAAGCTGTCACGTGGGTTCTTAAACAAAATTATGTAATGTGCGTTGAGAGAAATGTCCCGCTGTCCACGTCCTTGATGAAATATGTTCTGCGTTAAGAAAAACAAACTTAGATTCCGGTGATGACAGCCCTTTGTAAAAATATCAACCACAGAGCCGTTAGTTTCGCGCATTAGATCGTCACTTATTATTAAGACAAGTTTTTCCCCGTCAATCTGTTCCATATCAGGTAAACCCTTTTGAAATTCCACCGAGAGATCTTTGAATAAAGGCTGCCACGCACTGTAAAACCAGATAATTTTTTCAAAAGCTGTACCGCAGGCGGTTTCGATATTTTTCAGAAAATCAACCATAAAATACGATTTCCCACAACCCGACGGACCCGCAACTATCGCCGAAAAGGGATGCTTAAACTGACCTTCCATCTTGAATCGCTAAACGATACTAACAGATACTCCACCAGCAACCTCGTTTAAATAGACTAAATAACATTCTTTTCAATCAGGACGCTAATCTCATCAGGTCCAATACCAACTCCAAGTCCAAGACCTAGCTCCAGGTCCAGCCCCCCAGTCCAAGACCAGCCCCCAGCCCCTCACGTTAGCTACTACAAAAAAAGGCCTAGCTGCCAGAAGGTCTTTAATACCACCAATAATAATTAGGGTCGCAAAATAACCCAAAGAAATCATTATAAAAATAAGGGTAAAAAATACGGTCTCTCGCGTAAGCGTATTAAAAATAATTAGGGATAAAAAAGGGTTGAAAACGCGGTCGCCCACGTGGGCATAAAGAAAATGGGCCACGCTCTCGGGGCTTTTGTCACGTCAAAATCCAAGATGGCGGCGCAAGTGCCCTGGTACTACTCATATTTCATATGCAGTACTCATTTGTGCCTCGAACATATAACCCCATTTGTCAATCTTGCACGGAAAATGTTTTGCAATTGGAATAAAAGAATCTACCAGCCGAGCTAAAAATTTACCCAAGAATAGTTATTTATTTTTTCTTAGTTGATAAGTCAACACATTTTTGTTTTATGTGTATTATTATTTTGAAGGTTTTATTGTGAAGCATGTTTATTTTATTTGTATTTTTTTTTTTTTTTTTTGCTACAAAATATATACTGTTTATCGAAATTGTTTGAATAAGTGTAATAAATTAATTAGGTCTTACGATGGCAATATTAAAAAAAATTCCGTTCGAAGACATTTTTTTAAACCTGGTCTCGGAAACGAAGTTAGAAGAATTAGCGCGACCTGCGCAAGGTTAAAAAAACATACCTTCTGATTGTCAGAAGTTCGTTTTGTCTGTTTGGTCTACGAACATAACATTAAATAGTCTTTCGTATACTAATATCGCCAGAGTAAAAGTAGCACTATCGACTCGCTAGTCCTTATTTATCTATTTTAAAGGCTTTAAGCTAGCTTTGGGTTTTGAAACATGACAGTCATGATATGCAATAGAACCTATTTTCTGAATTTTTACATAGACTGAAGTTGGTATAAACATAATAAGATTTTAGATCAGTAAGGTAAGATTTAATTTAGTGTTTTGCTTTTGCTATATTTAAGTATTTAAATTGATAGTTATCGTTGAGCTGATAATTGTAAACACAATTCTATAAGCTACATTTACTGACTACTTATTTACGTTTCTTAAATTTAATGGATTGGGTGTAATGCTAATACACCTAATTGAATCCACCCTTATCATTTTGGATGTCACCTGAGATTTGTGTCCATGAGAATAACATTCGGAGAGCCAAAGCTAAGCGAAAAATTGTGTCTGTGCTCCTGTGAGTGCTTTTACTTTGAAAGCTTAACTAATTCAAGCACAATAAAGCTAAATCTCTATGTTAGTGTGCAGATAAGCCTCCTTTAATGGTCTAAAGTTTAAGTTGTTATTTAATTCATAACTATAAGTACTCACTTGTGCAACTAATTATTTTTATATACTTTTGGACAATGTCAATTTAGTATGTGCAAGTTCCATTACATTTCATTTGGCTTATATTTTTGCAAAAAGAAAAATCTCTTTACCTTTAAATGCATTCTACCTCGATGACCTGAGGTGACACAGTAACTAATAATTTTATTAAAAGCGTTTGTTTAGCTGTTAGATATTGCTGTATACCATTAACTTTCATGATTAAAATTCTCTTTCTGAAAAGTGTGTTACTATGCACATATAATTGGTGTATGGCCTATGCATTAAGGTAATCCTTTGTGCAATAAGGTAGAACTTAGTTTATTACAAATTACATTAATAATTTTTTTAATTAAACGCTGACACCTCTTAATTAACACTAGTAGTTTAGCTTTGAGTTTCCGTATTCACGCATTGATACCTTCTGATACATTATATTATTATACTGGGTATATTATGTATTTTTTCCTTAAGTCGGTATTACTCTTAATCAACCCAAAGGACATTAATTTAAGTTAGAAGGTTGGGGTTGATTCGACTCCTAATCCATTATATCTTATATTTATTAAAAGTATGTCAAATTTTTCAGTTGACTCATAGTGTTATTTTTAGATACTGTCCAAACCTTCATAATTACACTTGATTAGCTAGGAAAGTGATTAATGTTTAGGGCTGCCTTTTATTACTTTTACCTGGCGCTCCTTTGTTCTCAACTTTTAGGTTTTGGCATAAGGAACCGGTTAACCACTGAGTGGTTATATTGACGTACTGTGTATATACAGTCTTGTGTTGTGCGTAGAACGTATCGATGATATATAAATGTATTTGCACGAGACTTTCTTTTGGTGCGCATAAATTTTTGTACAGTGAATGTGCGGCGTCTGAATATCTAATATGTTGATATTGTATTAAAGTGTAGATGAAGAACCTGTATCTAAATCTTTGCCTGTATAAATGACATAATATTGACAATGGAAAATTTTATGTATTCTCAAGCACAAATGGTGTTGAAACTTACAGAATTTTGCGGAAAGAAAGTTCGCGCACATGTGACTCCTTTATAAAAAGTTGAATCTAGATCCGGATTTTATGTCGGTAAGTATGGATGAAAAATTTGGATGTTTGGAAGAATTATTAGAATTTTTGTCGAAATTTCAAGATAACTAATGCATGGTCCCAAGCTTTGCTTTCGTGTGCGACAAAGACACGCGTTAGAAACTCTTCTAGGATAGGTTGTTTTGGTTTGAGCGAATTAAATACGATTACCTTTTGCATGGTGGATGCCTGAATGTATATAAGGAGAGGTGATGGGGTGGAACAGCGGACACTCGGGCTCAGACTGATACATCTAAGAGAGCGGTCGCGCGCACGATGTAATTTGATGGATGGCATATTTAGACTTTCTCTACTCAACTAAGGTATTTTCAACAATTCGGTGTTGCCATTTCTATAAGAAAGTAGTACTTTGATATTTTAAACGGAACAGCCTGTATATAAGATTGTTTTTACGATATTCATCAATTTCCTGACAACTTCTTTTAATATTTCCCTATACCTATCTGTAACCGTTCTTGAAATAAAAATTTATTTCAATTTTTTTCGTCGGAAAACAAGATCTTTGAAAATGCTTAACAGCTTCGAGCTCAGTGATACAATGATATCGAAATTTGGTTTAGAGTATGGTAATACTTAGCGGCTTCGCACGCTTTAGGTGAATCCCAGTTACTTTAACACAGGATTGTTCAAAAATGCAGTTATTTCGTTTGCTTGAAAAAGTGACCAAAAATGAATTATTTTAAATGAAACACTCTGTGTATTAATACTAATGGAAAGCTACTGAAATTGGCCGTTTATGTGTATATCATACCTATACCTAACTGGTCGGGTTTCCGACTGATTTGCGAAAATGCACTTTGAAAATGATGATTCCGTTTTTGGTAAGAATGCCACGATTACTGTTTAACATTAACGTTTTGTCATTATAGTAATTATATCAACATTTTCGCCCATTCCGAAGCTGAAAGTATCTTTCGAAACAATGGAACAAAATTATTCAAAATTTGAATGCTGACTACTTTTGTTGTGGCAGATCTTATTTCATTTGGATCCAATTTATCAAATGCTTTAGTGATTCTTTGTAACAACTTGTCTCTCGAATGTACAGGCGCTGTATAAACTTTTTCCATGCCCACAGATAAAAATCTAATGGTGTGATCTCGCAGGCCAATTCCATGGTCCCACCGATAGTCAAAAAACATTACAAGTTTTCTGCTCACCTCTCAAGTACAATGAGCCGGAGCCCCGTCTAATTAATACCAACAATTTCGATATTTTTCAAGTGTCAGATCAACGTCGAAGTTCTCTACAACACTTTCCAAAATATTTAGATATCTTCTGAATGTTAGTGACTTCTCGTATATCTTATCCCTCACTCCAAATTATTTTATTTAGAAAAAATAGGTCTTTTTGGGCCCGTATTAACATCGTTTCGAGAAATTCAACTCTATATTGAGGGTCCTGAGGCTTCAATACTTGAACATTGGTGAATTTATAATTATGCATGATATGTCTTTGCAAGATTCTTTGTACTGACGAATATTTTATACCTAAAGTCTCTTCAGCACTTCTTATCGATGACTCTGGAAATGCGTGAATATATGCCAAAACAATGATCTGGTTGTCTTCAGAAGTTACGGGTCGAGGCAAGTTTTCTACCGATTTTAAAGTTGATCTAAACGCTTTGAAGTTTTTCTGAATTCGTATAAATTTCCTGAAGTTCATTGGTGGTAGATTCGTATACATTTCATTGAACTTTATACATGCCCTGCTGATAATCATGGCCTTCTTAGCAAAAACCGAATGGGGATATCATATTCAAAGTGCATTTTCGCAAATAAATGCTCATAAGTCAGAAAACTGACCACTTAGATATAGGTATAGTCTAACTAAAATATTCTGTGAAAAATATAAACAGGGCAATAAGTAAATCAAATTGCTCAATTTTAAACGCGTTTAAAGGCGTGAATGAAAACGGATATTTTAGTTACCGGGTAATGCGATGGCCAGCGTTAATCCTTTTAAAAGCTGATTATTATTAGTGACGAGTATGCATACATACTCATTAATTAATTAAAACAAATCAACCCCATTGGATAAGATATTGTAATGAGCCAGAAAAATTAGTAAGATGAATAAATTTTTATTATTTTAAATTATGCTGATAATAATTTATATAAGAATTTATTCAATTTCAGAATTGCGTATGTACGATCCCCCTTCTCTATATGTGCAAAAGACATCGCGTCTAATTTTGCCAAAACCCCACTTCCGTGCGGAGTATAAAAGCGATAGTTTTACTATAACTTGACACTTCTTCCACTTCGCCTGCAGCATTCCACTGAAGTATTAGAACACCAGAGTTCCTGCATTTCTTTTAAGATTTCTCTTTATTCGAGAAGATATAAAATTCTGATCCGCGCTCTTAAACCAGTTTTCTGTACAATTTGAACATATTGTTCCAGTGTTTCAATATTTTAAAGTACATCTGTTCAAATTATGAACGAAATAGTTGAAATATATATCGATTTCTGTCACCGAAATCATTTAAAAAATTAATCTAACGTAAGAGGGACCAGCAACCTACACTGAGTGTGGGCTATTTGCTGAGTAACGCCGGCGGCAGCCTAAACCTATTATCGAGCTCTTTCGCTAGAAAACGGGTTTAAAGCCACGTCTGGGGAGCTCAAATATTGCGAATACCTCAGACATTCTACATTAAATCCTGATTCAACCAATTATTCCATTTATAGTTGACCGTATTGACTGTAAAGATCTAGAACCAATAACGTTATCTTCGTTCAGCTAAGGCATCCTTGGCTATAAATGATAACGAAACCAAATGCAATTGAAATAGTTTATTGACATCAATTGACCACATATTTTACTTGCGTATGTAGTAAAACTCAAATAAATCGACTATTGAATATCTCGATTCCAATCAACCGTTTCGAACCTGTATATATAATTTAAGTTAATTAATAATGTAGTTTTCTTTTCCCAGTGTATACAAAAATTATCTCAATAATTCAAATATTAGTACTTAAGTCGCATTTGTAGTTCGCATGCAATTAAGGCCATTTGTATTATGCCGACATTGACCTAGTTTTATAGGAGCATTAATTCCCTATTAAGATTAGCCTATAACCCATCGAGACCGAGTTATTAGATAATAGGAGGTTCTATATCAAGAAGTTAACGTCAAACCGTGATTTATATTTACTTAAGTATTATTATAAAAAGTAAATGATACTTACCCATTTAGCCCTTTGTTTCCTAATGTACACACGGCGAAAACACTTAATGTTAAATTTGTGCTCGAGTGTCTAGCGGTTTTACAGCGGGGACAGGGTATGCGGCGTAGGCGGGGGGTCGTGTCTACCACAAATTTTAGTTAATTGGTTATATTTTCATTGCTGGTATATTAAATATGCCTATATGTACACGTGGTACGCGAGTAATAAAAATTGTCAGTTGTTTTGTGCACGCAAACAATGTTTTGCAAGTATGGCGGGTAAGTTTTGATGTTATTCATTAGTGAAATAATGTGGCCATAGTTTTCTGTTATAAATTATTAGTTCGCTAAGGAATAAATGCCCATTTTTATGTAAGGCATTAGGTGCTTTCGTACTGGAGACACTAGGATTATATTCTTGGAAAATTTAAATTCGAATGACCTTTTCACTGACATAGAAGAAATTCCTACGGACAACAAAATTGAACTAGGTGACATCAGTGAAGATGAAATTGTAAACGAAATTTTTACATATCCTCTTAATAGACTAGACCAATCTGATTTTTTTGACTTTGATCTATGTCAATAAAATTTGGCGGCACTGCTCCACTAAACGGTAACGACGTGGAGGCTTGGGGTAATGAAGACGAGTTTTCACTCCCTGTAACTCGGGTAAGAAAATTGGTCAAAACAACTATTTGAACTAAATCTGTGTAAAACTGTCTTCAAAATATCATAATGTTTGACGAACAATGCAGACCAAACCTTGAGTCTGGCACTCAAAGACTTACCAATATCTTTCTACACATCATTCACTGAGTCGTCTAGAGCATATCATTTTTTAGACAAACCTTTCTGCTCTTCAAAAATCTGGCGACAATTTTAATGCATTTAAAGCTAAAAATGTGAAATAAGTGAAACCATATATCCTCATAAATATGAGAATCCGTGTGAAAAGAATGCCCAGTTATCGTAACTATTGGTCTTTCCGCGACGAATTAAAAGATTATTTTATGGCTTCAGTAGTGCCCAGAGACAGATTTGTATGGTTACTGAGTCACGCACATCTGAATGACAATTCACTACAACCAGAGAGAAACTAGCCTAATTTTGATAAACTGTGCAACCTGTGCCGGTTTGGAGAAAAACTTTCTGAAACTTTTCTAAATCCTTGGATCCCAGCCAAAGCCAAGCAATAGATGAATCAATGATTTGCTTCAAGAGTCGCAATTTTTTTAAATAATATAAGCATTACAAGCCCATAAATAGGCGATATGACTACAGCAGACTAGCTGGATACGCACGTGCATTTCAAATTTATACAGTGAAAATAGGCGATGTAACCGAAAAAAAATTATGATGTGGGATAGTTCAATATCTGACAAACCCATTAGTCGGGCAGGGTAATCGTGTATATTATGATAACAATTTTAATTCTATCCAACTAGAAAAGAATCTGAACAATCTGAAATTTACCATCTGATTTGGCCTAAAAAGAGGAGAGTCCGATTGTTGTGTGAGCACTGATGGTTTTGTGTGTCTAAAACGAATGGATAATAGAGCAGTTCCTTTTTTGGATCCATTTAAAGCAGAAACAATTAAACGAAAACGAAAGAACGGAACTTCTGAAGAAGTGGCGTGTTGGGAATTGTAAAGAGATACGAAGCATTTTATTGAAGGATCTTTGGTGAATGCTTTCATTTTATTCAGGAAATGAAGTAATTCTAAAGCTCTAATAAGTCTAAAATTTTTCCGAGTTTGTTACGTGTTTATCGTGAATAACGTGTATTTTCGATAACTTCCGTTACTTTACTTAATGAATGAACTAATTAGTTACATCTAAATATGAATATTTCCTTATTCGTTGGGGGAATGTTTTAAATTTCGTACCTCAAAAATTATTTTTCGCACCTCTACAGTTAAACTAATTTATTTAACGTACACATCTTTTTATTCTTTTAGAGATATAAATTTGGTATTTAAACAATTTGCGCCATCTCGAAGATTTAGGGTCATTTAATGGAGTTTGAGAAGGAATCTTGTTTTTAAAAGACAGCAATTAGATATCTGTAAAATTTATTTATCAAAATTTGGTTTTAACATTCTTATCTAGTTTGAATAGTTTTGACAGGTTTGCAATATTGCTTTTGTTAGGGCGTTGTTCCTGATCTTTCTTTACTTAACACGCCATTGTCCGATGGGAAGATTGATCTTCAAGAAAAATTTTTCCTTCCGTTTATAAGATGTTTAAGCATCGTTTCTTTGGAAAATTTTTTATATAATGTAATGGTTTTTGGTATAAAACTTTACTGACGCCTTACAAGCGGATCTTATTGAAATTCTCAATCTTCATATCCTCGGGTAAGTTTAACACATGTTCGACAACCTTTAGTAAATCGATTCTTTCATTTACGCACTTTCGCAAGATTAATTAAATTTATAACATAAGTCTGTTGAAGCGAAATCATCGCTATCGGCTCTAAACATCTAAAAAAGAGGTATGCTTGTATAAGGTAATTAGCAACGTACTTACTTGTATCACTTTCAGCGCCTTGATACCGGCGAAATAAACAGCTATTCTTTATTTATATACGTAACTAGCAAATTGGAATCCACTACAGATCACCTCCGTACATATTCATACTGGAATGCTGGCTCTTAGCTACTGATTAGCTGTCTTGGTTTCACAAAGTAACTACCACCTTCGAAACACGAAGGGCATTTACAGTTTGGTAATTCTTCATCAAAGGTCAGAATTCTTTATTATTCAATATACACAGGACTTGTGTAATGAACAGTGTATTTCTAAAATCCGTACAACAGAGTTAGGTTACATTCGGTGTTTAACCTTATTTACTTACTTGCAACAAAATTTATAATTTACAATCCTTGTTATGACGTTGTTTTGCTGGAGGCTAAAGTGGTTGAATAATCTAGAGTTTGATTTGTTCAATTTGTAATTAATTTCTGCATACAAAAAGAAGAAAAAAAAACACACCTATTATTCACTGGGACGTTGACCTACTTAGTTCACTACCTTCACACGGTAGTTGCGCGTTGAAGCTCCTGTTTTTAAAATACATTATACAGGGTGGAACAGATATCGAGATCATATGAATTACAGTCATTGTTTGAAACCTTATATATATATATATATATATATATATATATATATATATATATATATATATATATATATATTTATATTCAAATTTAGAATTTCTGTAACTTGTCTGTACTTTGTCTTTCATTAATATTAATTATTTGTCATTACGGATAATTTTGTTCAGAGCAAGTTCTGCTGTAATAAAAATTGCTGTACTATTGAATGTCTTGCCGTAATTCTATGCCTTGCACTGAACAGACTATCCAGATATTTCTATTTAATACCACTTCTTAATGGTTTTAATAAAATTAAAGAAACCGAAATCAAAATCATTGGGGATTTAAATTCTATTTTGTGAAACGTAGGCAAGCCGTTTCAAAAATTAAGCACTACTATTTTCATTGTGGATCTATTTTAGATCGCACTTTATGGGTTACCTTCGCCCTTTCGGCTACGATTTGTAAGTACTTACAACCGTCGGGAGCGGCACAATTAACGAAACTTTTTTTTTTTTTTACGTTTAGGGTTCGATTAATGAACTGAATATATTTAGTTTTTTTATTCTTTGTGGGCATCTGCGACGGCTCACCACTTGCCATCGTCGGGGCTGAATTATAATTATTTTGTTAGTTAAGATTGTTATGTATACTTTGGGGGAAAATTAACATATTATCATTATTGTTTACGTTCGATATTTTTTTTTTTAATTACTAATGTGAGTTTAAATTAAATTAAATATACGTTTACTTTGTGGTTGTTTGGGTAAAAGTTTTTTTCCTCTTTAAATTGTTTCCTTTTTTAAGGAGCACTACCTGTTTCAGGTTTTACAGGGCCTGCCCTACTCTACTCCTCTTTTCCTTTTTCTTTCCTTTTATCCCTTTCCTGAAGAAAACCTGTGGCGCATATCCTTTAGTGGCTATCTAACCAAGTCAACAACCATGTAGCAAACCTCCAAAACCCCACGCATCCAAGTGCTCTGCGGTCAAACGACCGTACGCAGGAGTCTAGTCGAATGCACTTTCTTAAAAATGTTTACATGCTGGTTAGACATGTAGCATAAAAAGTTTCTGTAGCCTTGGGTTTGATTTGTGCTGAGCACACGGTTGCAGCAAAAGTACGGCCCTCAACATCTACACATAAGCACTTGACAAGCGCTATTCCTTATGAAATAAGGTGTGATTCTTGCCCACATATTCCAGTCCACGAGAATCCAAAAAAATATGCCTTTTGCAGCACCAAGGCTGAACCACATAAATCAAGGTGGAGCTGGAAGAGGTACTGATTCTGGATGTTTATTATTTTTTATTCAGCGTTACATTATTTTCAGGTGTGATGTTAAATAATGCCTTTCAGAGATGAAAAACTGTTTGTTATAATTTCATAAGAAGTTGTACATTATGATGCATCTGATTTCATAAATATTCCTTACGTTCTAGTGGCTCCGCTGTGAAGACCCTCATAAACCTAAATTTAAAAACCAAATACCAAAAAAATTATGAAAATATAGTTAAGATGTCACAAGGGCACTAAAATAATTTGGGCTTCAAAGGGTTAGTGTAATTACACTAATATAATTATACAATCGATCTGGAGAAAAGACCCGCTTATATATATACACACACTCTTTTCGAAACAACCTCGTTATAAATTAGCATCACAAAACAAATCACCATTTGGTGTTTGAAAAAAATTAACCATTGTTGTACTTACAGTAAAAGAGAAAACCAAAATCCCTAGATGAAGCAAAAGGAAATGTCAGCAACCCACTCAGGTCGACAGTATTGAGGGCTGCCGAACCCACGAGCGTTCAAGACCAGTTCAAGAATCATTTTGAGTTATTATTATATTATTAATAAGGGTATTTAAATGTGTATTTCAAAACTAGGGGGTTTTGAGGTTGTTCTGTTGTTGGCCGTCTGAGACATCAAAATGGCTGATTTTGTTTACTACCGGTGTTTATCAATTCTAAAATGTGTCTGTTTTACTAATTAGGGCTGTTAATAACAAATTATGTTTGGGGTTGTTTTTCGATAAAGTATTGCGCGTTCTATTCTGCTTAATTTAAAGTGTATAGAAAAATTTAACAATATGTACATAGTAGGCCTATCACTTTACTGTACTAGCCGCTAAGCACCCTAGCCTAGCATTGCAGTAACTTGTTTTGAGTTTTGGTTAACACATATGTAAAATAAAGCCACCAATAACCTACAGTTCGCAAGAAATCGCATTTCTCTTTTTGCATATTAAATTTTTATCATTTTCCACGTACACTTCCAACGTTTGACATGATATGTCTGCATAGAGCACTTCTGATATTATTTGCTGCCAAGCCTCCCCTTGTAGTAGCCTCTCCAACCAAATCTTCGAGTCCTGTAATTGTTGTTGTGTCGTCAACAAGATATCCGTCTCTGTCACGTACATTGCTGTGCAATACGATGCATGTGTTGACAATGAGTAAGGCAAAATCTGTTCACAAATTGACATGACGATGAAACACACACCATTTATTGCTAAGAATTCCAAAAGCACATTGTCCATATCTTCGTGCTCTGCACAATCGATAGTTAAACACTCTTTTCTCAACTCAAGAAACACATAATTTCAGGGCTTTGCTCATATTATTTTCAGATCATAAATGAACCCTTGCATTTCCGTGTTTCATGTATTGCACCTGATCCTTATTGAAGCAATCGTCCACATTTTTTAAGACATTTTCTAATTCCCTTTCGTCCTTATTATGCTCGCGTAGAGCCTTCTTCAGATGTGCGCGCAAATTATCAATGAGTTGTTCCTGTCCATCACATGAAGGGGTACTCGACAGTAAACTTTTCACATCACTGTCTTCACCATCACTGCCGGGACTCTTTTCTGTTTCCATCACGGTCACATCGTGAACGTCATCTTGGCCATTTTCTAGCACAAACACCTTTTCAGACATTTATGTGTCTTCCTAAACACACGCAGAGAGATTCTTGACAAAGATTGGGTACAGCATTGTGCTTCAATTTTCTCTTTCCGTCAATTCTTTTCGTTTCAAATGCTTCTTCAGAAAAATGCAGCTAACATAATAGTACTTTTATAGTATTCATTTGTAAAATAAAGTATTGTGAAAACTTACGTCGCACATTCTATCATTTATATCTTGTTTCCCTATTAGATGCATCGTTCCGCGTCTTTTCATGGCAAAAATAAAAAACATTAATATCCAAATTCAATAATTACCTGTAGGGAAGCGAAATAAGCTTTAGCGTGGGCGACAAACACAACAACTTGGTATCTTTACTGTTTTCCAGCACAATTCCCAACTTACAAAGCTTTCCACGCGCACACTTTCGCGACTAACCAAAACCAAAGTCATGTTGTGGCCAGAAAATGTAGTTCTCTCTCTAGCACATTGGAACATGCATTTGCGGTACTTTATTCTATCTAGTGACTTTACTAAATTTGTGAAAGTCATGTTCCAATCACAACAAATTATAGTCACGGTATTAAATTGTTATTATGCTTTGTGGAGTAACAATTTTCTTGTTTGTTTATTGGTTCAACTACTAAGGTCATATCCCCTTTAATCGTAATTATATAAATACTCAAATTTATATTTCAGTGTACGGATCGATTTGTTTTAGGAAGGTCAGTGTGTTTTTGCATTGCCCAGTGTGATAAAGTTTTCACTATAGTTTGGTAATATCCTGTGTATCGAACGTTGATCGTTATATAGTGGGCATTCTCTTATCATGTGTGAGATTGTGAGTGTTGTTCTACAGTGATTACATTGGCGTGGATGTCCGTTTTTAAAAAAGTGCTCATGTGCAATTTTAGTGAGCCCTATCCTCACACGGTGCATCTTTACAGTCTCCTCCCACATTGCGCCCTGCATTGTGAATTATGGTATTACCTTAGGTTTTATTTATAAGAGGTGGGTATTTACTTGTGACCATTTTTCCTGCCATTCTACAGTATATTCTTCTCTAAGGTACCTCCCGACATTGCTTGCCACCACAAAGTTGACATCCACTCACTCACATAAAGTGACTTGACGGGGAGACTCATCTGCATGCTCGTCGTCAAGGATTCCCAGATAAAAACATGTATTTTCCCTAGTTCATTAATATTATTTAAAGTGGATTGGCATGTTGTAGTCATCGGGTCAGTTGAGTAGATTTGGGATAGGTCCGTGAGGATATTAATACTGTCTGTGATAAGTAAGTTACTGAAATCTATCATTGAGCAATACAGAATTGCTTGCCATAGAGCGTATTGCTCTGCAAATTTAGCGAAGATATGGGTTTCAAATGCCACTCCATTTGTAGCTTTGGAACCATCTGTATATATGATTCGGAATGAAGGATGCTCCTTAACGATGCTTTCAAATTCCTGCTGGTAGGTATCGTGGTTTGTATTGTCTTTTTTGTACCTCATGAGATCCTTTCTTATCTTTACCACAGGTATTGTCTACGGTGCAACATCAAGCATCCCTTCATCAAGCACCGTTGGAAGGGCTATTCGTCGTTGGTCCAAATGTTCTTTGTGTCTTATGTAAGCTGGTCGAGTAATAGTATGTAGCAATCCATAGGGTTGCGTGTCTACATGGAATATCAAATTATTAGGGTGCAACGGCAATGAACAAACTTTAATTATGTATTTAGCAAGTAATTGCTGCCTTCTGCATTCCAAGGGCGGCATTCCCGATTCGCAGTATAAGCTATTCACCGGACTGGTAGGAAAAGCTCCAAGGCAGTACCTTATGGCTGCGTTTTGTATAACGTTTAAGGTTGCAAGCAACGATCTACGTGCCGATGATTAAACTATGCAGCCGTAATCAATTTGTGATAATACCAGGGCCTGATATATTCTTATAAGGCATTTTGTTTCCGCACCCCACTTGGTATGCGCCAGTACCTTGATTATATTAAGGCTTTGCAGGCATTTATCTTTTAACCGGTCTGTGTGTGGTCTCCAAGTGAGAGCGTTATCAAAGGTAAGGCCCAAGAACCCTGCAGTTCCAGAGCATCGAATGGGATCACCTACTAAAAATAGTACTGGGTAGTAATGAGGTTTTCTCAATCTATAGAAATGGACGCAATGCGTCTTCTCTCTGGAAAAATTCAGACCAATATTGTTCCCAAGTGCAGACATTTGGTTGGTTGCGGGTTTTAGTTTACGAGTTACTTCCCCAGTAGTGTGATCCGAGTAAAATATGGCAATATCATCAACGTATGGAGATATCATCCGCAACATTCAAAGCAATACCATTGATTGCGATCGCAAACAACCTACAACTTAGGGTAGATCCTTGAGGGACTCCGTTTTCAAGGGTTTTCATGTTTGACAGCTTGTCACCGTTTCTTACCCTAAAACATCGGTTGCTTAGGAATGACCTAATCAGGAAGGGCAAGCTACATCTCAAGTTTAGTCGATAGATCTGTGCCAAAATGCCGTGTCTTCAGGTCATATCATAAGTTCCTTTAATGTCAAAAAAATAGCCACCAAGTGGTTTCCTTTCCGAAATGCTTCTTCAATATTATGTTCAAGTAGGACCAAATGATCAGTGGTTGTTTTCTATACCCCGCCTGGTATGGCACCAGAAAATTATGTTTTTTGAGATAACACTGCAATCTATTGTTAATCATTCTCTCCCATAATTTCCCATACAGCATGTGAGGCTGAAAGGACAAGAGCTGGCAGAGGAGTTTTCCAGGTTGGAGAACTGCACCTTACATTTATCCGGGTAAATCCCTTCATCTCTCAGCTTATTGTATAACTGTAATATACATTTTTTTAAATACGGGTGTGAAATTTTGCAACATTTCGTTGGATATTAAATCAAGTCCTGCCGCTGTTTTTTGGGCACATTTCAATGCAAACTCCAGCTCATTCATCGTAAATGTTGCATTGTAATCCAGGTGGCCTGTTGCATCAAAAATAAGTTACTATTCCCTTTCTTTTTTTCTGCCGGAGAAATTGGATGGGTAATTAGGAGTCTTGCTACTATTTTCAAACTGGTTGGCTAACGTGTTTGCAATATCGATTGAGTCTTCGGTGATTATATTTTGGGAAGTTTGTATGGACATTTATATTTTCCGTTGATTGATTTGATCATTTTCGAAGTGTTGTTTGTATTCGAGCTGGACGTAATACCCGACGTATATTGGGTTCCAACTTTTTCGCTTACTCTCGAGGGCAACCTGTCTACTAAGAGCTCTGGCTCTCTTGAAAGCGAGGTGATTGTCGATAGTTGGTTGCTTTTGATATTTTCTAAAAGCGGTTTTTTATTTTTAACTGGTTCATTGATCTCATGCTTCCACCATGGAAAAGGCTTCTTCAACGGTGTGTTTCCCGACATCGGTATGCTGATTTCTGCCCCACTGGATATTGCAATTGTGATTGTTTTAATACCGATACTTGTAGGGATTCTGACGAAACATTGACTAATTTGCTTTAGCCGCGAGGAATCTTTTAATGACTGTTCTATCTGGTACACTTATACCGGTCTCGACCATTATTGGGAAATGGTCACTATTGTGTAATGACTTTCCATACAAGTCGCGATACTAGAGTTGGTGTTACTAGGGTTAAGTCGAGTGCATCGACAGATTGGAGCGGACATTGTGGTATGTAGGAGATCCGTCCTTAAGGAGGACTATATGATCCCTAGTCAACCAGTATTGAATAGTGCGTCCTTTAGCATCATTCTTCAAAGAACCCCATAATATGCTGCGTGTATTAAAATCTCCAACCACAAGGACTGGAGCCGGAAGTTGTTCAGCAATTTGTTCAAGATCCGAAGTCCTCTAGTTTCCATCAGGAAGGTAAATGTTACATATGGTTATCTTCATAGGTACATCCATTGTAACTGCAATTGCGTGAAGATTCCTATTTAGTATCAGCTGTTTATATTGTGTCCCCGAAGAGAATACGGTTGGTTAATATGCACATGGGGTTGAATTTGAGCTTTTTTATGTCTGTATAATGTTTCACAAGGCCTCTACAATTCCATTGCATAAGACAATTTTTCGACTCGAATGTTATAAAAAATTTAAAACTTAAAATCATATGATAAATTAAAAACGCTCACGAATAAATAAATGAATAAAATATTGTGTAAATAGATTTATGGACTATACAAACATACATAAATATCCCAGAAAGAACGATAAAATACGACACTAATAAAAAATATATAAAACAGCTTTATCACATCTGTCTTACTACAGGAAATATCACAGATCTTAATCACTTATTTCGGAATATCGCAGTAACTGTCACGGCTAATTTCTGATCCTGATTCAGGTTGACTATTTACCTTTCTAGGCTTGCCCTTAAGCCATCCTTTTTTATTTTTAGGATTTTTGGCCTCTGCCAAAGTCTTTTCATCTACTGATTCAATACTCGAGCCTGTATATCTTGTTCTTGTCAACGATGTTTTCCGTTTGGCATCCCTGAATTCATCATCCATTGACTCTGAAATCCGAAAAGCTTCAGGTTGCACTACAGGTTTCGGTAACGACTGTCATCAACACAGAGGTAAGTGCTTTAATTTCGTCACAAACTATATATTTCAGGGACAAGATTCGACTGAGTATAACTGGTAGATTGTGCGGCGACATTGGAATACGAGTTGCCCAAAGTAACAGCACTACCAGCCAATCGTCTCGCCTCTGGGTACGTCACCCTCCGCGTAACTTTAATTTCTTGATTTTTTGTTTCATGTTTGTAGACCTCACACGCCCTAGAATTTACAGTTTGGACAGATTATTGGTACTCCACATCAACTCCCTTCATGTAATGGTTTTCCACATACGCAAACTTGTGGGTCTTGACATCTTTGCGTTGTATGGCCAAACCTCTGACAGCGAAAGCAACGCATGGGAGCTGGAACATACGGTCTTACACGTATATTATAGAAAGCTGCATTTAGTGTCTTCGGTAGATCAATGGACCTTTGACTTAATGCGTTTGACAGCTATAACTGTTTCTTCCTTTAACCCTTCAAGAATTTCTTCTTCGGTGCAACTAAAAAAATCTCTACAATAAATTACCTCTTTCGAATCATTCAACGTCTCGTGTGGTCTGACTTGAACATCGAAGTCACACAATCTCTTGATCTGCATCAGCCGCCTTGATTGTTTATTAGTCGCCATTTTAATAAATAACATGCCTTTGACCTTTTTAATTTTTTTCACTTTTCCTGTTAATCCAAACAGTGCTTTTGATATACTAACGGGCTTGTCTTAGAAAACTCTCCTTCACTTCTTTCTACAAGCAGGAACCGGGGATGGTTATCCTCCTTTTCACAGCTTACGCGTGGTAGCGAGGGACAGGATCCTCTCGCTTCATTAGCACTTTTATTACGCTGGTTACCAACAGAACCCAGTTCAGAGGATGGGTCCTCTATTGTATTGTTGGACAAACTCACAAAATTCCCACGAGTATGCTCGGAAATAAAAGCAGAGTCGGCTTACTGAAGCAAGGCTAGTTACTCCCAGGGGTCGCCTGTTACCTAGAAGACACCGCTAAAGACCATATGCGTTTTCGAAAGAACTTACAACACTCCAAAACATTACAGTACCCAACGGAATGTCTTCAGGGAAATAGTCGATCCAATTAATGTTTATTAAATTTCGCCACTGGGACTCTAAATCGTCAATTCAACTTCTGCATTTTTTAAGTCTAATGGCAGTTCATTTATAGACGGTATTATTTGATTAAGGCATACAGTGGGAGAAAGATTTGTAACATTTTCAAGTTATCTGGCAATTCAATGCACTTTCAAAAACTAAAACACTTAGATTTGACAAACAACGTTTTCTTGAGGTTTAAACCGCTTTTATTTAATTCTACTAAAAAATGTAATCCAAAGTCGGTTTGTTCCAATTTGAGGAAAGCTGAGTCGTTTTCAAGTGATGCCTTTAATCTACAAATGTGCGTATTGACATTAGCCTCATTCTCGAAAAGGAACCCTGGCTTTAAAATTCACCGTAAAGTATGCAGTACCAAAGCAAATAGGCATTCGTATACTTCAAAAGGGGGCTAAATAGTTCTGTGAAAAGTGTGATCATGATGGTGCATTGCCAAGTGATTTTGAGGTTATTGTTGCTACAAAATTAAAGGAGGCAATGGGAGAGTATAGAGGTGTTTAAAAAATCTGTGTTGACCAGCATTGGAATGAAGGATCCTGTCGAGGTGAGTGCTCTTAAAAATGACATTATAAATTTGCAAAAGCAGTTAAAACAAAGTAGTGTTGCGTCATACGCACAAATAATACAAGATGAAAAATGTCAGCAAACACCAAAAATTGTAGTACAGCCAGTAAACAGAGAGCAAGAGGCTTCTAAAACTAGGGATGAGATTATGGATAAAGTTGATATTGTTGCTTTGGAAGTTGGTGTTAGTAACATGAAGGGATTGAAGGATGGAAAGATTTTATTGAGCTGTGGAAACAGATAAGGTCGAGTTAGATTAGAGAATAATTTAAAGCAAGTTTAAGGTGATGAATATAAGGTTGTAGTTACGGAGCCAAACCAACAAGAATTTTGAATGATTTTGTGGAATTGATAATATGGATGAACAACTTGTGAAAAAAATAGTTGATCTAAATTAATTGATTTTGGAGGAAGGAACAAGTTTAAAAATAATAAAGAGGTTACCTATTAAAGACGAAAAGAAGTTTTCTGTGGTGGTAGAGTTGGATAATGTAACGTACAACATACTAAGAGAAAGGAAATCTGTGATGTGCATGTGGAATATATGCCCAGTAAATGACTGTATTTTTATACCAAGATGTTTTAAATGTTACGGTTTTCACCCAAAAGCTGATTGTAAAGTGGCAAATAGGTGTAAAAAATGTGCTGGAGATTGCCATATTATTAAAGGCTGTAAGGCAAAGTCAGTAAGATGTGCCGTATGCATGGAAGCAAATAAAAGATATAATTTGAAGATTAATGTGGATCTTGTAGTGTTTGATAAAAACTGCCCTAGTTATTTAGAAACAGTGAAAATATCGATTGGTAGGTTCAGCTATGTTGATCAACAGACGTAGCAATTAATTGAAAGCAAAAGCCATAATGAAAAGGAAGGGATGATGGGTGTAATTGTTAATGGACTCATAATAAAACTGGATCAAGTGAAGTTACTGATGGATCAATTCTGGCCTATGTTTTTAATTTCTGTGGAGACAAACGTTACCTCTGAGGATGACGAATGTTTATTTTCTGTTGAAGGATATGATGTAGTGAGTTACAATTCTCTTTCCCGATACACGGGAGGAGTGGCTATATATGTCAGTGAAGGTGTTACGTTTAAACTTATCGGAGTGGAGGAATTTCAAATGGACTGTGTTCTGAAGCCAGTTTTCTGAACAGATTCACAAAAGGTTAGATGAAGTACAGGAGATAAATAATGGGACCAATGGCTCTTTCATAGTGGCAGGAGATTAATCTCCTACTCGTATAACATTTGATTCTGAAAGTATAATTGACCTGGTAATGGTTGATAGCTTCAATGTCCACTGTCACGTGCATAAAAGTCCAAAAATATCTGATCATTTGGTTATTCAAATTGGTAGTATTAGGAATAATATGAAACCCGATCAGTTTGTATGCAAGGGTAAGGTGGATATGGAGAAGCTTCCTCAAGTGCTCCAGGAAAAATTAGACGGGGTTCTGTTTTGGAGTCCAAGAAGGAGATGAGAGATGAGGATAGAGAGGTAAAGCCGTGTCCATGGTTCACAGAAGGACTAAAGAGTTGCCGTAATAAAAAAGATGAGGCCTATAAACAATTCATCCTCCTCCATTCTTTGTATGGCAGAGAAGATCAGGTTGTGAGTAGTGCGTGGGGAAAGTACAAAATGTGTAGAAATGAGTTTGTGGCTATGTTGAGAAGGGACGAAAAGTTGTTCTATGAAAAAAGTGTTGATGGTGCTATTGCCAAAATGTGGCGAGTTTTAAAAAACTTATTTTATGTTCAAAAAAGTGCAAATAAGCCAGTTATGTTTGGTAATGAGTTGGTAGAGAATAGTGAAGAAATTTCTTGCAAATTAAATAAGTATATTTTGAAAAGGAGGGCTATCCCAGAAGAAGTCCATCCCAGATTGTGACCCGGTAAATAATGTTAGTGTTCTTAGCCAGCTTTGTAGATTTACTGAAAATGATGTTAAGCAATACAATGGATTTGATGGGTTAGTAGTCAAACTTTAAAAACGTTGTGGCCAGTTATTGGTACGTGGGTCACTAAAATTGTTAATGAGTCTATCTCCCAAAAAAAGTGTACCGGAGGTTTTAAAGATCTCCTTTACTTAAAGTAAAAGATAATTTAAGTTGTGTAGATTTACGTCCCATTAACATGTTACCAGTTGTTGGGAAATTATTAGAAGCCCTTGTTTATGATATGTCCTTGAATCATGTTAAACTAAATAAGGCATTATCGGAATTTCAATCGGGGTTCAGTGAACAACATTAGACAGAGTCCATAGTGCAGTTGATTATAGAGCGGTGGAAAAATGTTTTAGATCAAGGGTATGTAACTGTTGTTGCCGTATTTGTTGATTTTAAACGTGCATTTGAGACGGTAGGGAGGTCTAACCTTCTAGTCAAACTTCAAAGGTTGTATGGTATAACAGGGGATGTTTATGATTGGATCAAAAGTTACCTAGAAAATAGATTCCAACAAGTAAAGTGTAATAGTGTGAAATTAAATTTAGAATTAGAAAGCCAAGGTATCCCTCAAGGTAGTAAAATTGGACCAATTTTATTCAATTTGTACATTAATGATTTGCTAATTGCTAGGAAATTCGGGATGATCATAAAACATAGAAATGTGTTAACAAGAAAGGGTAAGGAGCTGCTGTTCGAGACGATTGTCAGTCCTCATTTTAAGTATTATTCTTCAGTGTTTTATATGTAGTGTCTAATGAAAATATAAATAAGTTGCAAATTCTTTTTAATTAAGGTATGAGGGCTGTGTTGAATAGAAATAAGTATACTAGGATTAAGGAAATGTTGAGGGAGTTAGGATATTTGGTGGTTAAGGATGAAATTCTTTGTCATGTTTTGGTTTTTGTGTATAAAGTAGAAAATAAGTTGTTACCTAATCATTTAAGTAATATGCTAGTCAAAGTTAAGGAAGCCCATAGTTACCATACCACAGAATACAACCAGTATTTTAGAATAAGGAAGAACACGAGCAGTGCAATGGATTCTATTTTTTATAATGGCATTAAAGAATTAAAAAATCATATCAAAGAAAAAAAATACATATTAATTCTGAAGAATATAATTTATTAGCTTTAAACTACAATTGTAATAACACATAAATAAGTAAATAAATAAATCTGAATTTGTGAATTTGTGATATACAATTCCTTTACAATTGAATTTAGAAATGTCAGATATAAAAAATTCGAAACATCTTTGTACAGTGCATCCCATTTTGGTTGAGACAGCCAAGTATCTCGGTTGTTGTTGAAGATAGAACCTTGCGGTTTTCGCGGTCCTGTGTCACTTTTTTGTGAAACTCAAGATGTCCTGAACGGATTTTTCCTAACTTCTTTCGTTCATAAGTTACAGGGCGTTTTTGAAAATTCACACTTTTTGGACCCCCTCCATATATACGAAGTTTCTCAGCGATAATTTCAAGTTGAAAACTTATCCCATAGAGAATTTATGTAGAATTCAGTGGCGTACTCAATTTTTTTTTTCGGGACATGGTTATGGAGATACGACTCAAACTTATGATTTTTAATGAAACGCCCTCTATTTTATCACCTCATTAAATTCCTTATTTTTTTTCCTTCAAAATGATATATAATATATAAACATAAATTCTCCAAAAATGCTCCAAAATCGCTAAAACATTGATTTTTAATAGTAGGCTATGGATTTTTCATACAAAAAAAGTTCAAATTGAAGAAATACTACTTGTGATTTTTCATGAAAGGAACAAGAACAATACTAACACTAATTCACTAACAAAACACAAAACATAGGTAACTAATAGCAACAAATAAATAGTAATAAAAAGTTCATAAAGTAGAATAAGCAACGAATTAAGTATTTACTCATACTATTTCATTTCGAAATTATTCGGTAACTTATTCATTGAATTCTTCAAATTGATGTCCATTTTCCTTAACACACATTTGACAGAATTTCTTAATACGTCTTAATGCATTTAAAATTATGAAAGGCCGATTTTGAAAATTCTAGAAAACCGCCTCTGCTGTTGCACGAAATTCTTCAATATTATTGTGCCTCTTATCGTATATTTTATTTTTCAAAAAACCCACAAAAAAAAGTCCAACACTGACAAATCAAGTAACCTTGCAGGCCACCTAATGGGTCCGTTTGTTCCAATCCAATGGTCCTGGAAAGTTTCTTCTAAAAACGGCACAATCAACCTCGAATTGTGGCCAGGGGCACCGTCTTGTTGGAAGTAAAAATTGCATTAAGATAGGCGAGGGGAACATTCTCCAAGAATTCTGGAATTACTTCTTCTAAAATTGCCAAGTACCTATTCGCGTTGAGAACTCCTTCAAAAATGCGGTAACTTATTGATGTCCCCAATAAGAAACAGGCTACATTAAAACCAAATCGACCCAATTGTTGTTGCTCAAAAATTAGGTGTTGGTTTTCATCATACCAGTGCCTTGTATTTTGCCTGTTAAATAAACGGGCACTGCTTATATGGGCTTCGTCTGACCATATGACTTTACTCGCAAAATTATTGTCCCTTCGAGTTTGGTTCAAAAACCAATTACAGTAGTTCACACGCCTCTCTGCATCACCAGGGTAAATGCTGGACAATATTCACGTTGTAGGGTTTCAAATTGTGTTTTTTTAAATCCTTTGTACCCGTGATCGCAGAACACCAGTGTCATTTTCTCACTTCGTACAAAAAGTCTGAGGAGAAACACGGACGCTGGCTAAGACATTTATTTCATCCACTTCATTATTTTCCCTGTTATACGTCTTGGGTCGGGGTTTAGAATACGCACCACAATTTAGTAGATTATTCTTTAGTTGAAATATCGTTGCTCGACTAGGTTGACGCCTCTCTGGATATCTAACGTTTTAAAAACAATGTCATATAATATCTTATTGTAAATTACTAGTTTACCTGTTTAAATATAATTCTAATGCTTCGTCAACATTTTCATGGCATTGATTGAAGCATTGTATGATATCATACTTTTCTTTCAGCCATTATAAAATTTCACAAATTAACAATATTGCCAAACACAAACACAATAAAACGCATCAAAATTTATCATCATGACAGCAAATTCAATGTTTTAGTAATTTTGGAGCAGTTCTTAAAACTTCATGTTTATGTATGATATATCATTTCGAAGGAAAAAAAATAAGTAATTTAATGAGATAATAAAATATATTATGAAAAAATCATAAGTTTGAGTCTTATCTCCATAACGATACCGCGAAAAAAAATTGAGTACGCCCCTGGATTCTACGTAAAATTCTCTATGGGACAAGTTTTCAGTTTGACATTATCGCTGAGAAGCTTCTTAGATATGGAGGGGATCCAAAAAGTGTGGATTTTCAAAAACACCCTGTAATTATAAACGAAAGAAGTTCGGAAAAATCCGTTCAGGCCATCTTGAGTTTCACAAAAAAGTGCCACAGGACCGCGGAAACCGCAAGGTTCTATCTTCAACAACAACGGAGATATCTGACTGTCTCAACCAAAATGGGATGCACTGTACATTGATTCTAAATCACGTGCGGTATAACATTTATCACTTTCAGTTTTGTGGTTAGGTTAGTGTTTTTTACTTAGAATATAAAACAGAAAGGAAGGAGCATTGGCTGAAATAAGTGGAACCAGAACGGAGGGTCAATATGGCCGACTTTGAGCAGTGGTGTAGGTTATAAAATTTATTGATTTTCACTTGTGAGAAAGACAAAAGGTATTAAAAAATACACACATTTAATTACAATCATATTTATTGTCTTTTGAATAAAATTAGTTTTGTATACATATTTCTGATTCTTTCATCAGTAACAGAATTTTTACAAATATGGTGAATTCTGGTAACGAAATAAACAATTAGAAATACTCTTAATTAAAAGAACCATGGGCAGCCGTGTTTTCGAACATTTTTTCCCCAATGAAATGTTTCAACTCCTTCAAAGAGATATCTTCTTTTAAGACTTTTTTTCTGCAGCCTTCTGCATTTCTAATAAACTTTTCTGTCATTTTACAAATTCTGATAACATGTACGCTAGGATAACTCAAGCCGTCCATAGATTTATACTTTATCAACTAATTTAAGAAGTCCTCTTTATCTCCAAATAATTGCGAAACACAGTGTTCACATTTCAGTTTCTGCCCTAATCTGAAGGAAAAAAAACCAGCAATGTAGGTTACTACTGCCGATTTATAGGGTGATAAAGAGTCATAACTTAAGGCGTAATCATGATCAATCAAAAACTTATTTATGATACGGTCATCCTGGGGGTCATTTATTTCCAAACCATTCGATACAGATTCGTTAATAATTTGTTCAGGAGGTTTAGTTTTCGAGTTCACATTTAGGATATTAATATCCTCAAGAGGTATACAGTTTCCAGCCCCACCTTCTCTCACCTCTGAATGAATTATAATTTTTTTAAAAGCTGCAGTAAATTGTCTGCAAGTGGGGTTGTTATTGTATCCCCCTTGAGAACGGATTATTCCGAAGAAGAGCTCAATATGGTCTTGATTAAGCTTGTATGTAGGAATGAATTTTAAATATCCTTTGGAGACGTATTGATCATACAATCCTAATACAGCTTTTAGATCAATCAACAGACCTAGAAACCCAGTCTTTCTTTGGGAATGCAGGATGAGAGTGCCATCTGTGAATTTTAAGTTTTTAAAATATTGAGTAATTGCCTGTTTGAAATCAAAATCCGAAATTTTATGGGAATTCAAAATGTCAAAGGTATTATTGATTGCAATTATAAATTTTGCTGTTGCACTACAACTTTCGAATTCTTTTAAATACAGTTCATTTTTGCAATACATTAAGGCCTCCGACATTGAACGGCTCAATAATTGAGTAGCAAGTTTTACTTTCATTTTTTGTTTGAAAAACTGAATATGTTGCTTTCTTAGTTTAGTTCCAAGCTGAAGCCCCTCCCTTTCTTGCAAATAATTCAGTTTTTCAACAAAGTCAAAATCAATCATTTCACCATCAATATTAACAAACCTTCTTTTTTCACCAAAACAATTTCTTACCAGTTTTATCATATGCACTGGATCAGGGAGTAAAAATATTTATGATTTTCATATGTAAAATCTGCTACTATGTTATTATGACTAAAATGACAGTTCAAAATATTACACATACTAAAATTAGCCACACAACCATCAAAAGTTATGTTACTTACAGTAACACCTGCATCCTGTAATAATGTTAGGGCTTGTTTGGATACAGATGCTTTTTGCTGGCTGTTGATGCCTGCAATGAAAAAATAGCCTATTGGTAGTTTCCATGGTTCATTAATGCATACTAACATGAATACTAAAGCCTCAGTGCCTAGATCCATGGAATCCTATATAAATCACTACCAAAATTAACATACCCATAATACTTATTTCCAACATATTCTAAATGTTTTCTGATTCTCGTCAAAATCAAAGAACAAATAATTTTTTATTTGAATTTTGTACCTTCAGTTTTAAAAATCAAAAGCCTCTGAAGTCAATCCAGGCTTTGCATTTATAGATGAATACTACTTGGACAAAGTTTGTGGGTGTGGTAAATAATTTTCGAATTTTGGTGAACATAAGTATAAGCTTTTGGCGAGAAATAATGTAATGTGACTGCAAAAGCTCGTACAGACTGTTCAAAGGATTTGTTTACCATCTTGTTTTGTGATTTGTTCAAAAGCCTTTGAATCAACTCTTTATTTTTTCCGAAGTGGTCTATAATCACATTTTCAGGCTCTTCTTGCAATAGATTTTTCTTTTCAGCTCCACTGTAATTGCCTTCAATGAAGATATACGTCTTTTTGGCGCCAAATGATCTGCTGCAGTTTACGTATTTTGTGACTTTTCAAACTGTTAAGTTCTTTCCAAGTTATGGATTTTTCTTTTCAAGTTTCTTTCACGAGGTGTTTCTTCCAAATGTAACAAACCTATTTCTGAAGGAGTTGAAGAAAATGTTGTCCAGTAGAAGTTGAAGGCAGTATATCTGGGCTTTGAGATTCATTCTCCACATCTACCACAGAACTCGTAACCAGTGTTGGGTAAGATCCATTTATTTAGGATCTAGATACAGATCCAAACACATTTTTAAAACTGATCTAGATAAAGATCCAAGATCCGTACGTAAAATGGATCTAGATAAAGATCAAAGATCCTTGAAATGGGATCTAGATCTTTTATAAAGATCCGACATTCCTAAAATTGTTTCGAGATTTTCTAATTATTAATATTATCTTTAATTGCTAGTATTGCTACTGATGAGTAGTACTCCCATTCCCATGATCATTTTTCATGTAATACAAATATTAGTCCGTAAGGTTAAATCATTAAGAAAAATAATATACAAATATAATTTTTATAGGTTTTGATTGAAAACTGACATTAATTATTTAACGCACTATAAATTACAAAATTAGTATTAGGTACACATTTACACTTGCAAATTGCAATGTTAATTGTTAATTTAACTTAATACATAGTTGTTATACAATTATAAGGATAAGGACATTTACCTAAATTATTATAAGTATACATTACATAATTACATTTTATTATCTAATTTTATTTTATTTTGTTTTAAAATTAATAGCATCTCAAATATATCATCACCTAATCTATTCCTACGAGGAGTTAAAATTAGTCCACCCATACTAAATATCCTTTCAACGGGGGCAGACGAAGGAAGTATAGAATTATATTTTAAAAGATTTCTTTTATAGCAGGGTACATATTTAATTGCTCATAGTTAGTGCTTGAGTCTTCAAAACAATTTGTGCATTCTGAATCAAATGTTGTTTGCGATTGAGTATTTATTTTAAAAATCAAAGAATTCGTCCGTGGCAGAGGATTTTTTTCAGTAAGTGTGAACTGAATTTCTGATTCTGAATTATTAAGATTTTCTTGAAATCCGGAATTGTTAAGTTCACACAATAATTGAGTTTGACAGAATGCTGTTTCATTTTTAAAGGGGTAATTTTTAACCACCATAATTTAAATTTTGGGTTAGAAATTGTGGATAACAGGTATGGTCGACTACTAGAATTTTTAATATCCATTATATTAGAGAAACGTCTTGTAAAGCCGTTCAATAAACATTCTCTTAATTTAGAACAAAATGTCAGTTTTGTCATTGCTTCTAAGCTAGCTTTAATTTTGAAAAGTAATGGCAAAACAGTACCTAACTGACAAGTTTTTTCATCTTGTAAAATATCTATTGCAACGGCTATAGGTTTTGTAACAGAAATATATTCGTTTAAAAACATAAAATCTGACAGTTGGAACACGTCTAATTTTAATAACTTACAAACATCACTTAATTTTGCTTCAATATTAATTAGTTTAACACATGCGTCATACATGGAATTCCAACGAGTAGGACAAGGAACTTTCAATTTGACACCGCCAACATTTTCTAACTGATCCGACGCGTTAGTTGACCTACTCACTAAATTCCATAAAAATAAGCTTTCCCAAAAACAGTATCGTACATTTTTTATACCTTATGTTTTCAAATGCTTTAGCTGCATCTATCGTAATTACAAGGCTGAGTGTATGCGAACAACACTTAAAATGTTCGGGCAAAAGCACGTAAGTACTGTCAGTATCAAAAGCAGGTAATGATTCAACATCTACATCATTTTGATTTTGCAACTCTGTTAATTCGCTATCGCTGCTCTTATTACATATAGAAGCAGTAAATACGTTAAAAGCTTTATTAAAGTTGCTTGCGTTATCTGTTACCGTTCCTGAAATTTTACCGAGATTTAATTCGTATTCGTTATGAATTTCACTTATTAATTCCGCAATTCTGTCAAATGTGTGCAAATTTAAATCGCCTACAGCTTAATGCAGAAGATTTACGTTGGAAGCTATTACTATCGATAAAGTGTGCAGTCATACCAAGATAACTTTTGTTATTGGTGCTCCAAACATCTGCAGTTGTACAGACGTATTTGGTTTTATTCAATTCTTCTATTACAGCACCAATAACTGCTGATTTCTCTTCTTCTAATTTACTCTTGAGCGTTTTTCGGTCACAAGGTTTTTGCCAGAAAGTCCTTCTACTAACCTAATAAATGCGGGTTTTTCGACTGTACAAATAGGCCTCATCTCTTCAATTATGTAATCTAAGACGAGTTTGTTAACCGAGTTCTTTGTGGTAGAACTGGTAGATCGTTGAAAATGTTAGTCTTGTTGAAATTCTTCATTGATAAAATTTCGGTTTTACTTTTTTGTTGTCTTTTCTGCATCGAATTTGCTAAATGTTACTGGATGCTTTCTCTAGAAAAAAGGAGAAAGTGTATGTTAATTTATAAAATTCAGATTGAAGTCACTTCAAGTTTCAGTCAAAATTTAGATAACACCAATTTTGAAAGCGACTGAATCCCATCTTTTATGAATACAGGTATCATAAACATTTAAAAAGTTTTTGATGCAGTAGGGACTTTAAGAAATAAATCTCAACCTTTTGTAAACGTTCTTTTACACACGAGAAGCTAAGTATTTTGCAACAAAAATACTTTACGTAATTCATATAGAATTTAATAAGAAAAATTAAGTCTACAAATCACGTTTTGATATATCAGATGATGTATTTCGTAAGAATCCAATAAATGATACTAAAATTCTGCCAAAACCATATTAATACATACATACCTAATATGCCGAATAAAATTTCCTGTTGAAGTCACATGACCTTGTATTTGTGCGGGACAATTTAGACACTGGGTCACTATCTTGTTGTCACATTTTGATAAAATTTTATAAAATTTACCGCTTAAGATTGGCGGAACTTCCATTAATTCAGCTTCGTCACTCATTGTTGATCTAACTAACAATTAACAAATGTGCTTTACTTAAAGTCGTATTCTTAAGAACTGAAGACAAGATTGTTGTTTTCTATACCTCCTTTCGTTCGATTAAATTAGCAACAGGGAATTCCAGTTCCACTTAACTTAAGTACCTACTTTAATGGATGGATGACCCCATTGTCATTACTCATTAAGTCATTAGATTAGCATTTAGCTGTCATTACCTGGCTTTGTAGCTTTGAGAAACAAAACAACCGACGGAAATATTAACAAAGGAAATGAATAGTTCTATTATTGGTTATTTCGTAATTTAACATGCCTCAGGCAGTAGGTAATTGTGTATGTATCTCTGTGGGGTACGGATGTAACGGTCGTAACGGAGCATAATGTATTTTTAAATATAAAGCTCTGTTGCCTCAAGCCAGTTAAAATTTCACAAAATACCCTTAAAATACATTTTAAAATATTCTAATGGATCTTTGGATTCAAGTACTAAAGATCTGTTAAAATGTGATCTAGATCCAGATACTAGATCCTAGCAGAACAAATTATCTAGATCCAGATCATAGATCCGTTTAGTGGATCTAGATCCTGGATCTAGATCACTTTGATCTAGATCCTACCCAACACTGCTCGTAACCATTGGATTAAATGTCCTTACCTAAAATAAATTAATCTTTAATAAACAATTTTCCCAAAATCTACTTTTTTGGGTATAATATTTTGTTACTCACATATTTTAAACGGTCCACTTCAATTGTCGGAATAGCATTTGTAAGCAGTCTTACTTTCACCTTTGATGTTCGATCGAAACAATTATTAGCAAAATAATGGGAGCATAAAACACTACTTCTTTTGGGTATAAATTCAGGCTTCCTCAAAAAGCAATCCATTTTGCTTTGTGCTTTTCATTTTAGGAAAGCTCGAACATAAATAAAGTTGAAATGATAATATTCATTGCGAAGTTGAGCATGTATTTCGACAATATTAATATCCTGTAATTTAGCAAAGAATACCCTTATATAACACCTGAAAAGGTGCTGTTGTTTAAACACGTGCCCTCGAACAAATTCCATTTCGTGAAAATCATGTAAGGTATTCTAGTTTAGTTTAATTGATAAGTAATCGGTAAACTTTCAAAACGTTACCTACCCCATGCTACGCCCATGCACTACGTAATGTTTTGAATTTTCTAACTTTCAAATTTGTTCAAATGAAATACTTTTATTTTTCAATATATTAGCAACAAAACTACTTACTTGTGAAATGTTACACCAGAATTTTTATTTTTCGTTGTAAGAGAGCAGCCACAAGATGCACAACTAACCATAGTTCATAAATTTAAATCGTCTTCAAATATCGAAATGTTCTCCGAATTGAGACAGACAATGCTACATAAAATTAAAATTATTGCAACTGAAACACACGTATAACTTCTTTTGCAAAGAATCCAACTTCGAACACTAAACAGAGCAAATCTCTCAATATTTAAAAACATTTATAACCAACATGCAAAACAATGAGTCATAGATAGAGGGTCAAGATGGCTGATTTGGTCCTCGCTTTTTAGTGGTGGAGTTACGGTATGCTCCTTCCTTTCTGTTGTATATTCTAAGGTTTTTATAATTTATTAAATAACATTAACAAAACTAAATGTGAGGGGAAACAGTCGACGATCGAAAACACTCGGATACATTCGAGCAGCGACCACAGCGTCACCTACAAAAAAGAAGAAACTAAAAACGAATATCCAGAATAGTCTATTCAAGAAAAGTATTTAGTTTTTTTAGTCTATGTTCTTAATGACGACACACGTTTTAGTGTGCTAATATGAATTGTACAACAGATTTATGTTTTTATGGCTATCCCTCTCTTAATACATGTAGTTGAGAGAGATACATATAAGTAATTTTATTACAGAGTTTTACATCGATGAGTCATACCCAAGTTTATTTTAACCAAACTTTATAACCTTTGATTTAACTAATCACGCGTACACTTTTTCGTTTTAAAAAAGATTACCTGCTCATGTTCAATCAGGAAGTAGACAAATTTATTCCATATGCTAATGCAAAGAGAACAAATAGTAAGAAATATGTGCTGCCTAACTAAACTGTCAAATTTACATACAATTTCCTACTTCTAATAGATTCGTGTTAAAGATATAAGGATAATTACCAAAATACGCTTATTTCTCGTAATAAAACAATTAGTGTGGCTATGGTTATAGCGATAAATAACTTTGCATGTTTCAGATGACAAAGATAACTCACAAATTAATCAACAAATGTATGCGTTTATGTGAAATCCATCATTAACTTAATTTAAATGAAAATTAGGTATAAAATATTACCCCACGCCCGCGTTAAAGGGAAAAATAAGTTTTATGTCTTTTGACTTTGTTTCAAGTTGCATGTGCAACCTTTACGTCAAACTTTTATAGTTGTTGTGTTCGGGGCTCCCCAACTTCTTTTTGTTTAATATGCACACTTTGATCACAATAACAGTGATTAAAGCTCGCACTCATCTCATAAACATTTACTTAATCACACCCCTAAATAAGTGCAATTTAACGGTTTTGAATCTATTAGCTTAGGATCAAGTAGCTATTAAGGCATTAGAGAACAATAGCAAATTCAAGAGGTATTCCACATTCTATTAAATTCAGACCATCCCTAACCATTTTAACGTTAAAATGCCGGAAGGTAGTGACGGATGTGGCCGCTTCATTGCCACATACGTTACCCCTATTGACTTTTCTTTTCAATCTGCCTACGTGTTCGAAATAATTTTAGAAGGAAAAAAATGCGTGTGTAACGCCTTTATTTTGTTTTATATTATGCCTTACAGATGTTTCATTTTTTTATTGATTTTGTGGAATTATATTTAGAGAAACAATACAAAACGGTCAAATGTAACCTATTTTTTCGAGAAATGCGTAACTAGATGAACTGGGTGGCTTATAATTTACTAAAGCTGTTTGATAGATGTATATATTGTCGGTAAAGTGTTTGACAAAACGATTATGATACACAAGCATTCTTAGTCAAAAATTATAGACTACAAAATGGGGAAATTATTTTTAGCCCACTCTGATATGCTAATGAATACTATAGCTAATTATGTACAGGGTGTGGCGCTAAGAGTTTTCACTAAAAGTAATGGCAGATACAGTTACGTTAAAAATCTGAAATTACGAAGCTGTAGGTTTTGTATGACACTGAGTTCAAATATAATATTGTCCTGAATCTGGCACTTTCGGTTATACCGGAAGTAGACGTCAACTTTGTTATTTTAAATGAAACCTAATATTTTTTATTTTATTTTCGAATTCTACATGAAATTCTAGATAAAATTTGTGCACAATATCCTATACTAAAAATGTAGTATTTTCGAGATATTTCGATTTTTTTAAATTTTGAAAAAATCCTAGTCCACATTGAATAACGATATCTCCATTAATAACGAAGCTAGTGACGTGAAATTGTAACCACTAACAACAAGCGCTTGCCCGTTAACTCCATATAACTATCTCATTGATATTTCGTACATGGTGTTTTAAACTTAGCCGCCAACATGTACAATTTATATCATTTATAAGTTGCTTACTTTAAATAGAACACTCTGTATTTTATTACATTTTCCGCTGTATTTTTTTAAGCCAATTCGTTTGGTATCAGTATTCCCTATATCTCAATCAAACCACTTTTGAGATATCTCATTATCTTAGTTAAAACATAACAACACTTAATTATTTCAACATTAGTAAAGGGTAGGCCATGGCTGTCAAAGATTTGATAGTTAGAACGTTAATTGTTTATGTTGTTTTGACAGTTTACTTTACCAGTTTGTATTTCATAGTAAATAATGGCAAATGTAGGATTTACCAATGATGATTTTTTAAATCCTATTATTATTTACGGCGAGTGTAATAGAAGTGTTGAACGGACTTGCCGTGTTTTTGCAGAAAGGTATCCAAATCGACCAAATGCAACTGGTGATATAATAAGAAGATTGATTAAAAACTGCCGTCAGTTTGGTCAATTTAAGACAAAAATTAATAAAAATAAACCACTAGTGGACACTGACATAAACGAAATTAATGTTTTGGGTTATTTTACGGACTTTCCAAATGCCTCCATTAGATATTGGGAGAGAGATCTTACTTTTTCGACGAGAACAATTCATCGCATTTTAAAAAAACACAAGTGGAAACCATTTTCATATCATTTTGTGCAACACTTACAATTAGGTGATCTTCCTCGAAGGGTAGAATTCTGTGAATGTTTTTTAACGAAGACCCAAGAGCATGAAAACTTCATAAAGAAGTTATATGGTATGATGAAGCAAAGTTTAGCAAAAATGGATTATTTAATGGACATAATTCCCATTTTTGGTTTAATGAAAATCCACATGTTAGTAGAGAACGTTATTTCCAAGATAGTTGGAGTTTTAATGTTTTTTGTGCAATAAAAGACGATAAAATTTTATCATTAAAATTTTATGATGAAAATTTAAATGGTACAAGATATTGCCAGATTTTATAACAAGTCATACGACCGGCGTTACATACTAAGAAATGAAGAGGCGGCTTCAGCTTGGTATCAGCAAGATTGAGCACCTCCTCACAACTTTGGGCCTGTTGCTCAGCATCTTTACGACATGTTTGATGATAGATGGATTGCCAATCAGGGTCCGTTTCGTTGGCCAGCTCGCTCTCCTGATTTGACTCCTCTAGATTTTAGTACTTGTGGTTACATTAAAAATCAGGTATTTTCCAAACCTGTTACGACAAAGGAAGATATGATGCAGAAAGTCTTACTTGCTTTTAATTCTCTAACACCCGACCATATTTCCAGAATTACAAGACATAACTTAATGAAAAGGATTCATAAATGTTTAGAAGTAGATGGTGCTAGTTTTGAACACTCATTATAAAACTTTATTTGTTTAATATTACATTTAGTCATTTTTGTTTGTAAGTTATCTAATTAAATTAATACAAAATACCTAGCCAACGTTCTTAATGATATCCACAATTAATAATCCTTTCAGGCTATTGGTTACCTTTCAGAATTAATAACTTATAAAAAAATAACAAAATATCACCTTAAATAATGGAAATCATAGCCTACCCTTTACTAATGTTGAAATAGTTAAGTGTTGTTATGTTTTAACTAAGATAATGAAAGATCTCAAAAGTGGTTGGATTTAGGTATAGGGAATACTGATACCAAATGAATTGGCTTAAAAAAATACAGCGGAAAATGTAATAAAATACAGGGTGTTCTATTTAAAGTAAGCAACTTATAAATGATTTAAATTGTGCATGTTAGCGGCTAAGTTTAAAACACCCTGTATGAAATATCAATGAGATGGATATATGGAGTTAACGGAAAAGCGCTTGTTGTTTATTGTTTACAATTTCACGTCACTAGCTTCGTTATTAGTGGAGATATCGTTATTCAATGTGGATTTTTTCAAAATTTAAAAAAAAATCGAAATATTTCGAAAATACTTCATTTTTGGTATAGGATATTGTGCACAAATTTTATCTAGAATTTCATGTAGAATTCGAAAATAAAATAAAAAATATTAGATTCCATTGAAAATAACAAAGTTGACGTCTACTTCCGGTATAACAGGAAGTGTCAAATTCAGAACAATATTATATTTGAACTCAGCGTCATCCAAAACCTACAGCTTCGTAATTTCAGATTTTTAACATTACTGTATCCGCCATTACTTTTAATCAAAACTCTTCGCGCTAAACCCTGCATATATATATATATATATATATATATATATATATATATATATATATATATATATATATATATATATATATATATATATATATATATATATATATATATATATATATATATATATATATATATATATATATATATATATATGAAGTGATTTTATTTTTTTATGAATTTATTGACTATAGTTGCAAATATTTAAAATAAGGTGTTATATCGTAATAGTTTTGTACATGTAATTAAAAATAATAATCATTATAAGTTTTTTGTTATGAACGAATAAGTTCAATGGTAAATATGTAATTAAAAATTATTATGAAAAATAACTCGATACGATTATCGGGACAGTAATGTAGATTTTGATCTTACAAAAATGGATATTTTAAAAAATGAATATAACGTCGTGTAAAAACAGTGGTAATAGCTAGTAATAAATGTGATCAATGTGATTATTCACCGCAATTGAAGAGCTATTTAAATTAACATCAATTAGTGCAGATATCAAATTGTAATTATAAATGTAAACAGTGTCATTAGAGGACTGATTCTAAAGCCAATTTATGCAGGGTAGTACAAATTCGAAGTTATTAACCTTTTAATTTCCTCAAAAGTATTATATGGACAGAACTACCAGTACTTGGGGTACAGTTAGTAATTATGAGCTCTGAAGGGTGGGTAAGTTAAAATTACTGATAAGGTAGAATTAGGATATAAACGAAAATTTGTGTTGGAGGAACAATTATATTTTTTTAGGTTTAACGTTCTTTTTCTTTTAATGTACTATAAGAGCATTGTTCGGCTAGTTGAATAAATTTATTTATTGGTTTGTTGATTGATTATGTTAACTATAGTCAACAAAAGAACCCAATTTCGACCTATTAACGGTCAAAAATATTTCGTTGTGTAAAATGCTGTACTTGGATCAAAATTAAATTAAATATCACAGCAATATATATATATATATATATATATATATATATATATATATATATATATATATATATATATATATATACAGGGTGTCCCAATAGTGCGCATTTGGTCGATAGATCCATATCCATTAAACTTAGGATATTAAGTTTAAATGCGAAAGTTGTCTATTTTTATAAGCTGCATAATCTAAAAATAGTTTGGTTTCTACAGAGTGCAATATAAAGGCGGTACAATATAGAACTTTTGATTTTTAAATAGAATACCCTATATATTATTCTATTTTTCGATTCTCCTTATAATTTTACATCTTTTTTATAAGAGTTACTTACAAGCTAAATCTTACAGTTTTTGAGATATTTGCAAAGTTAACTAAAAACTGACATTTTTATGTAGTAATTCAAGTAGGTGTATCTCAGTTATTTTTATTGGTAAAAAAATAATCTTTGGTATAGAATTTATACATACAAGAGCTTACTTTAATCTATTGTCAAAATTGGATTCCAATATACAAAATGATCTCAAAACTTAATTCAATAACGTAAACTTGAAAATGCTATATCTTCATTCCTTTAAATGACACACCCTATATTTTTTGAATACCTTGTCTTCGTCTATTAGTCGGCTTTCATTTCTGTTAAATATGTTCTATACCTACCTCTAATGGTTTCGGGATATTTAAGTTTATTCAATTTTTTTCGTTGATAACACTGAAGAAGAGTAACATTAGTCGGTCAAACCAAGCTATGAATACATAAGAAACTAAAAAACATGTTAACTGAAGTATGAACACTTAAAATTATAATAAAGGTTCAATGTGACCACCATTTTGTTGCTGGCAAACATGAAGTCTTTGAATAAACGACAAATTTACTTTTCGTAACATGGAAACACATATTTTGAATGACGTCTCTAATTCTTGCCTTCATATCATCTACAGTCGTTGGAGGAGTTTGATAGACTTTTCCTTTAATCCAACCCCAAAGAAAAAGGTCCAGCTTTGTCAAATCTGGCGATCTTGCAGGTCAGGAGATCGGCCCTCACCTTCCAACCCATTTGTTTTGAAACTGGATATTCAAATAATTTCTAACGTTTCTACTAAAATGCGGAAGAGCGCCATCTAATTGCCGCCACATTTCTCTAAGGGTTTGTAAAGGTAAATCTTCAATAGAAGTTTCAAATTCGTTGCGCAAGAGGTTTAAAAATGAATCTCCATTGACCGTAGTTTAAAAAAAAATATGGTCCTATAATTCTTTCACCAATAATTCCGGCCCAAACATTAAGTGACCAGCGGTGTTGATGATCAACAGGAATTATAAATCTGGGATTCTCAGTATCGTAATAATGGAAATTATGTCTATTAACGTGTCCATTTTTGTGGAAAGTAGCTTCATCAGTAATTAAGATCGTGCTAAAATAGTTGGGTTTTTCAAAATTTTTGTTTATGGCTCAATTGCAAAAGTTTAATCTATTAACGAAGTCATCCTCGTCTAATTCGTGTGCAAGTTGGACATGGTATGGATATTTATATTTTTTTATAATTCTATTAACTGATGTTTTTGAAACTCCAATTTCTAATTCCAATTGTAGACAAGAAACGTGAAGATTTTCAATCAAGGATTGAAGAACTAAATGTTCATTACCTTCGTTAATTGCGGTTCTTTCTCGTTCTAAATCGTCTTCGTAATGAATACTGCCTGTTTGCTCGAAACGCTCTTTCAATCTTGCAAATGCTGAAACTTGCGGGTATCGTGCTTTTGGAAATTTTTGCTTATAAATTCGATGAGCTAAAAGACAATTTTTATCGCTTTCACCAAGGACGTAAACCATATTATCAAGTTCTTCTTTCGAAAAATTCATTTTGTAATTTGGGAAGTAAGTATACAATACTACACAAATATTAGCACTGTTTGACAAGTGTGATTTCTTCATTTGTTTTCGTTCATCTTTTGTTTTCGCACTTTTGTTTAAATTGTTTAATTTTACAATGAATCGTTTAAAAACATCTCAAATATCTGTTAAAAATGGTGGTTTCATACATTATTTATTATAATTACAATTTATGTATTTCAGTTAATATTTTTTAGTTTCTTATGTATCCACAGCTTGCTTTGACCGACTAATGTTACTCTTCATCAGTGTTATCAACGAAAGATATTAAACAAATTTAAATATCTCCGAAACTATTAGAGATAGGTATAGAACATATTTAATAAAAAAAAGTCGACTAACAGACGAAGACAAGGCGTTAAAAAATATAGGGTGTGATATTTAAAAAATGAAGATATAGCATTTTCAAATTTACGTTGTTGAATTAATTTTTGTGATCACCCGTTTATTCAAACACTTCATGTTTGCCAGCAACAAAATGGTGGTCACATTGATCATTTATTATAATTTTAAGTGTTTGTATTTCACTTCATATGTTTTTTAGTTTCTTATGTATTCATAGCTTGCTTTGACCGTTTGACCCTTCTTCATTGTTATCAAGGAAAAAAATTTAACAAACTTAAATATCTCCGAAACTATTAGAGATAGGTATAGAACATATTTAACAGAAATGAAAGCCGATTAATAAACGGAGAAAAGGCATTAAAAAAATATAGGGTGTGCCTTTTAAAAAAAATGAAGATATAGCATTTTCAAGTTTATGTTATTGAATTAAATTTTGTGATCACTTTGTATATTGAAATCCAATTTTGACAATATATTAAAGTAAGCTCATGTATGAATAAACTCTATACCAAAGATAAAAATAACTGAGATACGCCTACTTGGATTACTACACAAAAATGTAAGTTTTTAATTAACTTTGCAAATATCTCAAAAACTTTAAGATTTAGCTTGTAAGTAATTCTTACAAAAAAGATGTAAGATTATAAGGAGAATCGAAAAATAAAATAATATATAGAGTGTTCTATTTAAAAATCAAAAGTTCTATATTGTACGTTTTATATTACTAATATATATATATATATATATATATATATATATATATATATATATATATATATATATATATACACTATATATATATATATATATATATATATATATATATATATATATATATATATATATATATATATATATATACAGGTGACATAGAACAAAGTGCCATGCATAGTGCCACGAGATAGAGGACACTAAAATAAGAAAAAAGTTCTTTTGAACTTAGATCCGCAACGCCTTTGTTTAAAAGATATACGGTGTTGAAGTTTAATTATTGTTTTGTTTTTTCTTTAATATCTTTTTACAATGATGTAATAAGCGGACGAAATTTTGTGTACAGGAGCTTTTTATCACGCAGAATTCAAATATGACCTTAGTTCTTTTATTACTGATAGAAGGCGTACCTACAGGTCTTCATCTTGTTTGAATCGGTCCTAACTTTTTTACCTTATGTATGTGATTTTCCACTTGAAAAATTTGTTTTGCCATCTTTTCTGCTTCAGAAAGGGATACCTGATTGAAGTCGCTAGGACCAACGGTTTACGAGAAAAATGCATCCATATTATCCAAAAGCCCCAAAGTAACTTATTTGCAAAACCGTAATTAGAATTCACCAATATGGGTTTTCTATTAATGTGTGGGGAGGTATAATTGACAATTACTTAATTGGCCCATTTAAATTGCCCAATCTATTGACAAGTGAATTGTATCAAAACTTCTTTGGAGAATAAAATAAATACGTTATTAGAGGATGTCCCATTGGCTATTATTGGTAGAATGCGTTACACGCATGATAGCGCGCCAGCTCACTTTTCTCGATTGGCAAGGGAATTTTTGGATAGGAGATTTGGAAATATGTGGATTGGTCGAGGGGGACCTGTACGCTGGCCAGCTCGTCCCGACCTTAATCCCCTCGATTTTTCATTTTGGGGATTCATGAAAAATGATGTTTATTCTGTAGAAATACGTAATGAAGAGCAACTATGGATAAGAATTATGGAATCCACAGATAGTTTCCGTAATAACCCAGGAATATTTCAAACATGCCATCAATCCTTAGGAAAAAGAATTGAAAAATGTATTCAAGTACAAGGACAACAATTTAAACATTTTCTAAAAATTTAATGTTTTTTTTTAATCACTGCCCTTCATTGTTGCTATTAAAATTTAATTGTTAAAGTGTTATGTCATTGTCCTTGCAAATAAGTTACTTTGGCGCTTTTGGATAATTTGCGTGCATCGGATGCATATTTCTCGTAAACCGTTGGTCCAAGCGACTTCGATAAGTTATACCTTTCTGAAGCAGAAAAGATGGGAAAACAAATTTTTCGAAAATGACAAACAGTGTAAGGCAAAAAAGTTACGGCCGACTCAAACAAAATAGAAACCTGTATGTGGCGCGTCTATCAGTAATAAAAGAACTAAGGTCATATTAGAATTCTGCGTGATAAAAAGTCCCTGAATACAAAGTTTCGTCCGCTTATTACATCATTGTAAAAAGATATTAAAAAAAACAAAAAAATAATGAAACTTCAACACCCTATATCTTTTAAACGAAGACGTTGCGGACCTAAGTTCATAGGAACTTTTTTTCTTATTTTAGTGTCCTATATCGCGTGGGCTATGCATGGCACTTTTCTATGTCACTGTATATATATATATATATATATATATATATATATATATATATATATATATATATATATATATATATATATATATATGTACGCCACGCACTTTTTATAGGAGCCTATTGGAATTTTTTAATTCTTTATTCTTAGAGCATATACAGGGTGTTTAGGAGCACAATTTAAAAATAATTTCAACTATATGCGATGTTTACAAAAAAAGATCCATATCAAAGTTTTTGTTTTAATGGAACACCCTTTATATTATATATTTTTTTGGAATCTATGAATAAAATAAAGGCTAGTTGTAATATACCTACTATACCTATGCCTAAAACCTACTGTTTCACTTATATTTAATGATTTTTGAAATTACAGGCTTGAATTCAAAATATATTTTTGTTACGCTTATTATTATTGAAACAGCGTAGCCTCTGTCAGTACTTTGCAAAAGGGTTGTTGTGTAGGATGTGTAAGACAGCGTGAAATTTTTGTCAGGGCACTCAAAAATCAAATGTCAACTGCAGGTACATAATATTGCAAATAACTGCCTTATTTTAAATGGCACACCCTGTATTTAATAAAAAAAAATTGTTGTAAAATTTCATAACCTTTCAAATTATACCAGGGTTCCCTATACCTAAACCTAACAGATTTTGAGTTATTTTGAAATTTTTAATTATGTTATAATAGTTCCGATACTCTTAGGTTTACTTGAAGATTCAAGGTGGAATTGACAATATTTAATTATTATTTGACATTTATTAAATAATATAACGTCATAATATTGTATTATTATTTATAATAATAAGCGAATTTGTCCTACGAAAATTGTGTAAAAATGAAAACATACTCTGTACACAAAAGAATTGATATGCTTTTAGCGATTGGAGAATGGAGCAGAAAGAGCTTATACTCAAAAATATCCCACTCGCAATCATCCAAACAAAAGAGTATTGTAATATTCTCGGACTTCAAAATGTGCCGGAGCACCATCTAAATGAAGCCACATATATCTTCTGATATCTATTGGAATATCTTCTACAGGATCAGGTAAATTATATTGCAAAAATTTTTAAAACCTTTGACCGTTTAAATTTCCATTTAAAAAGCGAGACCCTTATTATGTGCGATCCCAAAATTCCGCCGCACACGTTAATAGACCATCGGTGCTGATGATCAAGTGTGCGAACTAAATGAGGATTTTCGTCACTGTAGTAATGGAAATTTTCTGTTCACGGATCCGTTATTATGGAACGTAGATTCGTCTGAAAATAATACAGAGTCGCAAAAATTACCATTTTCATTCACTTTGTGGAGAGTCCATAATCAAAAATCACGGTGTCTCTTCTTCTTGCTGAAAGCTACTTCTCTACTTATTTTACGCTAACTTGTGTGGGAATTCTCAACAAGGGCGACAACTACTTCAAACTCATTGCCTCCATTTCCAGTGATATGCTTTTGTCTGTTAATTTTCTGTTATGCTATACTTCCGTTCTACGGAACACTTCCAACAATCCTTGCAATACTCTTTTGCTTGGATGATTGCGAGTGGGATGTTTTTGAGTATAAACTCTTTCTGCTCCATTCTCCAATCGTTATAATCATATCTTTTGTGTACAGAGTATGTTTTCATTTTACACAATTTTGGTAGGACAAATTCGCTTATTATTATAAAGTGACAACCTTAGAAATACAACATTATTATTACGTTATATTATTTAACAAATGTCAAATAATAATTAAATATTGTCAATGCCACCTTGCATCTTTAAGCAAACCTAAGAGTATCGTAATTATTATTACTTAATTAAAAATTTCAAAATAACTCAAAATCTGTTAGAGTTAGGTATAGGGAACCCTAGTGTAATTTGAAAGGTTATGAAATTGTACAACAAATTTTTTTATTAAATACAGGGTGTGCCATTTAAAATAAGACAGTTATTTACAATACTAGGTACCTGCAGTTGACATTTTATTTTTGTGTGCCCTGTTTATTTTCTTAACAAAAGTTTTGTGCTGTCTTACACAACAACCCTTTTTAATGAACATAGCAAAATAAATTTTGAATTCAAGCCTATAATTTCAAAGATCATTAAATATCTTTGAAACGGTAGGTTTTAGGTACAGGGAATTTTATTGCAACCTGCCTTTATTTTATTCGTAGATTCCAAAAAACTTACAATATACAGGGTGTTCCGTTAATAAAATATAACTTTGGTATCGATATTTTTTTGTAAACACCCTATATAGTTGAAGTTACTTTTAAATTGTGCTCCTGAACACCCTGTATATGCTCTAAGAAAAAAGAATTTAAAAATTACAATAGGCTCCTATAGAAACTCCGTGGCGTATACGGTGCGCCACCCTGTATACATATATATATATATATATATATATATATATATATATATATATATATATATATACAGGGTGTCCAGTTTAAGATAAAATGCATGGGGATATTGGAAACCGTTAGAGATACGAAGATGGTTAAATGAAGAAAAGTTGCGTCATTATATGCCCAAGAAGTAACCATGGTTACATGTCAAAAATCCTTCCATTTACTAGACACAGGGTGATAACTGAAAATATGCGTTTTCTAAAATCGCTATATCTTGTTTCTTGCAAGAGATACATCCACGATTTTGCAGGTTGGGGTAACAGGTAGCGAGGATTTCAAAATGATTTTGAAAAATCTAGGCCTACTAGATTTTGAGATAATGCACGCAACTTTCGATTTTCTTATGGACGCCATATTGGATTTTGCATTTTGAATTCTTCATAAAAATGCTTTTCAACCATATATCATATGTTTATAATCTGCCAATGAGAAAGTGTCAAATTACACAATTAAATTTATATCAAAGCAACCTTGACATATTATGTATTTTAATTAAATGAAAATTAATCTACAAATTAAACTAACTATTGAGAACAATATTATTGATTATTAACATAAATCATAATAATAAAAGTGACAAAAACAACAAATAATAAAATTTAATATTATACTGAATTTTACTATTAATTAATCAAATGCTCGAATAAACCTCCATTCTCCTGCAAACACCATCTGCATCGAGTTAGCACTGCATCACAAGAGTTCCTTATCATCTCCGGGGTAATTTTATTAACAGCTTCGATAACTGCATCACGTAATTCGTCCTCATTGTTATACGACTTTGAATAAACTTCGTTTTTAAATAGCCCCACACAAAGAAATCATTGGAGAGAGATCAGGAGCTCTGGCCGGCCATCTTATTGGTCCCTGGTTTCCTATCCATCCATTAGGATATTCCATATTTAAGAAATCTGTAATAATATGGGCACTATGTGCAGGAGCCCCATCCTGTTGGAAAATCATATTTCTTACTGTAGCAAGAGAGAGCTCCATTATCCTTTCCGCTATTTGAGTTTGCAACAGGTTTAGATAGGTAGCAGAGGTCAAGTTCTCGTGATAAAAAAAAGGGCCAATAATATGGGTACCAACAATACCTAACCAGACATTAAATCCCCACTTCACCTGTTGCCGCGTTTCACGGTATAAATGCGGATTTTTCCTATTAAATAGGCCACAATTTGTGAATCTGCTCTCATCAGACCACAAAATATTCTTGGTAAAGTCTGGATTTTCATTACATCGTTGGATAAACCATTGACTAAATTCCATCCTTCTTACATGATCCCCTTCTCGCAGCCCTTGGACCGGTCTTTCACGATAAGGATGGTATTTATTACGTTTCAATATTACTCCCGCTGTTGATCGGGCAACTACTACGTTGCTTTCAATTTCACGTAAGGATGAGCGGGCATTTTCAACTACAGCTTGTAATACAAGATTTTCATTGTTTTCGTTACTATTTCTGTTTCTCTTTACCTTAATGAAACTACCATGATTTATTAAATTGTCACGTATGCGGCTAAACATGCTTCTTCCTGGTTGGCGTCTCTCAGGATAATTATGAAAATACATCCCCGCAGCTCTGTCACTATTTCTCCTACAGAGAATGAAACATTCTAACATATCGTATTTTTCACTATTTGAAAACGAGTTCATTTTTGGCTTATAACAGAACGTCAAAATTAAATGACGTTTGTACAAACGTAACTAACTATGGTAATTCAATTGCTTATAAACACGTCAAAGGTGTCAGCGCCTACTATTCTCTTGCAATAATTGAATAGATGGTTGATTGGCAAAGGCCTAGTTTGATATAAATTTAATTGTGTAATTTGACACTTTCTCATTGGCATATGATATATGGTTGAAAAGCATTTTTTATGAAGAATTCAAAAATGCAAAAATCCAATATGGCGTCCATAAGAAAATCTAAAGTTGCGTGCATTATCTCAACATCTAGTAGGCCTAGATTTTTTTCAAAATCATTTTTGAAATCCTCGCTACCTGTTACCCCCATCCTGCAAAAATCGTGGATGTATCTCTTGCAAGAAACAAGATATAGCGATTTTTAGAAAACGCATATTTTCAGTTATCACCCTGTGTCTAGTAAATGGAAGGATTTTTGACATGTAACCATGGTTACTTCTTGGGCATATAATGACGCAACTTTTTCTCCATTTAACCATCTTCGTATCTCTAACGCTTTCATATATCCCCACTCTGTTCATCTTAAACTGGACACCCTGTATATATATATATATATATATATATATATATATATATATATATATATATATATATATTATATATATATATATATATATATATATATATATATATATATAATTTTCAATACCGATAACTCCATTAAATCATTACCTTTTGATTCTGCTAATGAAGTTAAATATAACACCGTTAACATATTACGTAGAACAAAACCTCCAAAAGGATCTTATCCTTTCATCAACGACGTGCTTTACTTGATCTTAAGCGCAACGAAAGTATATTAATATTAAAATCAGATAAAAGTAATGCAACTGTTTTATTAAATATGAACGATTATATCGTTCAAATAGAACAACCGTTGGGACCATCGTGAAATGCCAAAAGATCCAACAAAAAAGTTCTTTTAAGAACTAAAGAAGAAACTAATTAACTCTAAAGCTATTTCACCAAAACTATATGGTTTACCAAAAGTCCATAAACCTAATATTCCCTTAAGGCCTACTGTTAGTGTAATTGTTTCTCTTACATATAGTCTCGCAAAACATCTTAAATCTTCTTTACAACCTCGTATAGGAAAAATACGCCATTACATTAAAAATTCTGCCGACTTTGTTGAGAAAATGCAGTTTCAAAATTGAAGAGGGTGATATAATGGTCAGCTTTGACGTTGTTTCACTTTTTACAACGCACACACGCACACACACGTACACACGCACATACGCACATACGCACACACGCACACACGCACACACGCACACGCACACACGCACACACGCACACGCACACACGCACACACGCACACACGCACACACGCACACACGCACACACGCACACACGCACACGCACACACGCACACACGCACACGCGCACACGTACACACGCACACACGCACACACGCACACACGCAAACACGCACACACGCACACACGCACACACGCACACACGCGTGTGCGTCTGTGTCTGTGTCTGTGTCTGTGTCTGTGTCTGTGTCTGTGTCTGTGTCTGTGTCTGTGTCTGTGTCTGTGTCTGTGTCTGTGTCTGTGTCTGTGTCTGTGTCTGTGTCTGTGTCTGTGTCTGTGTCTGTGTCTGTGTCTGTGTCTGTCTGTCTCTGTGCCTGTGGCTGTGTCTGTGTCTGTGTCTGTGTCTGTCTGTGTCTGTGTATGTGTCGGTGTCTGTGTCTGTGTCCGTGTCCGTGTCCGTGTCCGTGTCCGTGTCCGTGTCCGTGTCCGTGTCCGTGTCCGTGTCCGTGTCCGTGTCCGTGTCCGTGTCCGTGTCCGTGTCCGTGTCCGTGTCCGTGTCCGTGTCCGTGTCCGTGTCCGTATCTTAGTCTGCGTCTGCGTCTGCGTCTGCGTCTGCGTCTGCGTCTGCGTCTGCGTCTGCGTCTGGGTCTGCGTCTGCGTTTGCGCCTTCGTGTGCCCGGCGACTGCGTCCGCGTCTACCCCTGCGCCTGCCCCTGCTTCTGCCCCTGCGTCTGTCCCCGCGTACGTGCTTGCGTGCGTGTGTGCGTTCGTGCGGGTGTGCGTTCGTGCGTGCGTGCGTGTGTGTGTGTGTGTGTATGTGACCATTTTAATGAAATGTGGATTGGGTGAAAATAAGTGTGTTATTTTGGGGGCATGTTTTCATATTTTAACAAGATAGAAATTCAGGTCATCAATAACTTGCATGAAATGCAATTTTTTTCAATATGTAAAACTTTCAAAATTTAATATGGCCGCAGTTACAATCACATATGAAATTTTGTATTGTAGAAATATATATTTCCGATACCGTTCATGATATAGGAGAATCGGAAATAGATATGTGTTGTTAAATAAAGGTTCTTTAAAGAGATTTCTTTACTTAATAAATTATTTTATCAATTTGGCTAAATTTAAGGAGTCAAACTTAAGCAATTATTCGAAACTGATTTATTCAACTTTCTCTCTAAGCATTTTTTTTTTTATATTTTCTAGCCACTCTTGTTAATGCAACTAACCTGCTTCTTCTCAAGCTACTGGTATAGGAGATATGAATATTCAAATATTTAATATTTTAGTTACTTGGGATTTTGGAAATAAGCTTTCTTTATTTGCACTAATGGAATGGTATTATCCTGATAAAAACACTACTTCCGGTTTTTCCGAAAAGTGAAACATTCCTCTTATTGCTGATATATTCCTACTTTATTTGGAAGGGGGCGAAATTCGATTTAAAATGATATGAAACAGTCCATAGTTTCCTTGAAAGATTAGCAAGATATCTATTTTTTAACTTTCAACCTGCATGTACATATATAGGTATAGAGTGTTATGTCACTATCGCTAAATCGACTTGTTAGCTCATTTTACAACTTTTGGCCAAGTTTCGTCAAGATCGGTCATGATGTCTGGATGTATCGGCGGGGGGGGGGGCAGTTTTTGTTTTTTATTAAGTATTTCTAAAACAGCTGAATATTTCAAATGTATAAAAATACCCCATATGTTTTTTAGTACATATTTTGCAACAAAGTCCGGTAAGGCATAGCATTCACCTACTTTTAATTGTTTTTAAGTTAAAATGTAAGTTTCCTTTAATTTGTATTATATTAAAATCCTGAATAAAAACAGCCTATTGTTATGTCGGTCAATTTGACAGGTAGAGGCGGTTCTAGGTACAGCAATTGTGCGTCGGTTGTAGTGTTAACATTGTTTTATTCCTATCGTATTGTTCTTGTGACTCAATTAAACAAAGTTACTTCAAACAAAAACTTTTTCGTTATTATTCGCAGCAATTACGATTTACTAAACTAACTTTTAATGGAAGTTAGCGTTGTAGATTGCACCAAATGGCTTTAATTCGGTTTACTCAATTATGAAATCTCCTTTCATTAATAGATTCTAAATGTGACCATTACGGTATTCAAACTTGTATCGTGGTATCATTATTACGAACCCAAAACTCCATTCTATAATCTTATGTCGATTGGAGTATAATAGAGCACATTCCTATGAGCAGTAACTTTTTTATTACTATCCCTAAATTCGAAACTGGGCTGAAAGGGAAACATCCGACTAGTTTGATACTGTAAAACCGTTTTGATAAGAAAAGGTAGCTGCTTTGACGTATTGATAAGTTTATCGGTTATCGGACAGCGTTTTTTTGGTTTAGTGAACATTGCAAGGTAGTATACATTTTTTTTTTCGAAATTTTATTATTGCGGTATATTATAATATCACATGTAGCGCGTGCTCAAGCTCGAAGGGCAGCTATTGATCGACCTTTTGCTTCCTACGCACTCGAATACTTGTCGCAGCAACCCCAAAGAAGTATCTTTTATGCATTTTAAGTGCATTCTTTTACTGTATAAAGGAAAAAAAAAGATGAGTATCGCTTTCCAGTGGAAAGATATTCGATCTTGAAAACGCGACAAGAATACCAAGCTCGTTATCTCGACCAACACAAACTGTTTTTGCTTGACTGAATTTACGGATATATAATTTTTTTTTGCGGAATTTAAAATTTCATAGCAATGAGATTCCCCTCCATCCCTATTGCTTTTTTTTTTCAATCCTTTATTAGAATGTGTAATTGAATTTTTATTTGAAATTGCCAATGCGGTATGGATGAAAAGTGTTAAATTATTTTTATAACGGCAGCATGAACAGAAAAGCGTTTTTTTCGCCGCCAATTACCTGTCTGCGTCAGCGTACACCCATTTCGATGTGAGTTTTAAAATAGGTGTTACAATGTGTAGCAATTCCATTAAATTGTCAAATTGGCATGTTAAAGTAACCTCTGATTTATTAGATGCCGTCAATTTTTATTTGGGCTTTTTCAATCTCGTTTGAATTTACCTAGCCATTCCTCCTCTTCTCTTTTCAAATTGTGTGTTGTTTACTACCGACTCGAATTATGTTTCACCGTATGCATTTTGCAGCGCTTTGTTACTCTCACATTGTTTAATATGCACAGCACATAAACAAAAGCACTTCTGAGAAATTTTAGTTACAACATCAAATTTCTGAAGTAATTAAATAATAAGAAAGGTATACATGGATGCGTTATGTAAATTTCAAACTTTCATTGTTATTTTATGGTTAAATACTATATTTGCTCTTTAAACTAAATTTTGAGCTTAAATTAATTGTATTTTGTAATTGACCTTAGGGTGTACATGCTTGCGTAAAGAAAACTTTATAGTATGGTTATAATCTTCAATATTAAGATAATCATTAGGGAAAGACAGCTTAAGTTTACATGAACCTTGTAACGTGCCAATTCTTAGCTATCGTTACCTTAATTTAAGTTTTGAATTTCTGTTATTGTTGGTAAATATATTTACATTACGTTGGTACCTTTAGGTATCTTTTTTTCTTTCAATAATTCAATTTTGGTATACGTCGATATTTTCTCTATAGTGTACATAATTGCGAATCTCCTTGTATATATTTTCATTGTCTGTAATGAGTATTTACACACTGTAACAACCCATTTTGAGTTGTATTAAATTATACCGTAATTTATGTTCTTCGTTAATTTAGTTGTAAATATAAGAAAAAGGTTTTCAGTTATTGAATTATAAGTATGTGGTAGGCAACTTAATTTGCATTTTGGTGTAACTTAAGTGCATCTTTTTGGGGGTTTATAGTTCTATATCGTTGACTTAATTCTTTGCGCAAATTTTTTCGCGCACCGCTATATCACCAGATATTCAAAGCGTCCATTTTTCACTTCTAGATGAATGTTGTGGTGTTTAGGAAGTCTTTTTTTGAGTTTCCACCTAAATTTTGTGAAAAGTGCCATTGATTTAATGATAAGAAATATTTAACTCGTAATACTAAAAATTAAAACATTTGCTCTTTGCAGGCACTTTGATTGACACTTTGATTTACACCTTTATTTTATTTTTTTGCACATTTAATTCTATTTCACGTACGCTTTCATTTTATGATTGCAGATCTAAATGTAGATCCCAATTTTTATCTGAACTTTCGAGAGAATGCAATAAACATTGGATTCAAAATTTCATGACGAAAAATTTATAAGAAGTAAAATTCCGTTTTGGTGGTTTACAACGTAAAGCATTGTTATTTCGAGATATTGCGCAATATTGGTGCAAAGATGACATCACCTTTGGTTTACATTTCCGTAATCGTTTAGATACCAGAGGTTATTAAAAAGTTTGTGTACAAAATTTTACGAACAGGTATTTATATCCATCATTTAGTAATTTAAGGCTATTACAATTAGTTTTTAAGATATATTTTACATAATTCTAAATTTAACTGTTAATAAACGTAGTACGTATATTTTTGTTTTCACATTTTGATAAAATTTTTATTGTAAACCTCGGTTTAGTTATTCCGAGCATAATTAAAAAAATAACTTGGCGTCCGAGATCATTTTTATTAGTGTTACATTGCAGTTTTTTCTATTGATGTTAAGTGGAAATACACAGAATAAATTGTGGTAATTAAGCAAACCAAAAGCATGAACCGAACTATTTAAACTGCCGACTGGGACAAAGGCATTATTGTTGGTGAACGGGTTGTATCTCGAGTTAGTTTAACGATGTGTTTTTGAGAACATTTTAACATCTATTAATGTATTAAATTTTTAAAACCCTTCAACCACATCATTATAAGTGGCGATCATCACACGACGTTATAACGCATCAGTTTTGTTTTATGCACAAACGCGAACTGAACTCACTTAATTCGTTTTCGTTCCTTCTGCGTTTGAATCCATATCGTATCTTAAGTTTCTTCCCTTGTACAAGGCATGTAACAGCTTTTAATTACATTTTTGTATATATTATATTTTTAGGGAACAAAGAAAAGCCCCTAACATTAAGGGAAACCCTTGTGTTAAGGAAAATCTCTTATGTTAATGAATTAAATGTTAAAACGCCTGTGTTCGTTGTCCGAAGCCTGCTTTTGTAGTCTGGTCTACATTTCGTTTATTTGTACGTTGAACACAAATAAAAATTACCTTACTTTACCGTATGTTTATCTTATTGATGGGAAATTAAGTTCGCAAATTCAAGTTCATTTGAAAATAAAGTTAATACCTCATACTTATTTTGAGCACAAGAAAATTCAAGTACGTATCCTTCTAATGCAGAGTACGTTTTAAAGAAATAACAAATCAGACGGTGGTCAAGTATACGTTTTATTATTGATGTACAGTGTTGATCATATTCCATTTTGAATTTTAAGCAAGGTATAATTGTGTGAATTAAGAATTATTGAATATCGTGAAACTTTCCGAGAAATACCGTTTTATCTATTTTATCCTAAAACTAATCAGACATTTTGTTTTCTTAAATATACAAATGAATCCAGCTGTTTAGTGTTATTCAGATCACCTGTGGTATTAATGTACAACTTTCTCAATTATTGTTGTATTTTAATTATTATACCTATAAAGTTTAGTGGCATCAAACAAGATACAACAAACAAACGCTTTACTGATTACACATATGGACATATCTCCGCCTCCCTCACACCTGAAAATACATGTGTTCTCAACCCACAGTAAGTTTCGTAAGTATTGTACCTTGCTCAGCTAGACCGTGGTGCAAATTTCCCTTTTTAGTATTCCAATCGCATCCAAAATCTTAAGAGCCCCACTAATGTGTTCCCCGATCGTAATCCATTTTGGAATTTGCGTATGCTCTACGTTTGTTCTTGAAGTGCTACAGATTTTGAGCATATTTTTTTCCTTTATTTCTAGACAGAAAGAAAGAAAGAAGTTATGGGAACATGACAATTTGATTTTCTTTGCTTTTATTGCTGTGTAGGGACAGAATAAGAATTTTCCTGTAACAGAGGCTTGTCGTAAGAGGCAACTAATCAAAAAGGTGTAATAGATATAGGTTTATGATAGGAAGAACGTTCAGTATAATTACGTTTAGTTGTTTATTGAAGTTCACTATAGTATTTACTTATAGTTAGGTACTTTTGAATTTTGTCATTTATAGTTAGTTTGTGATTTAAGGATAGTTAAGATAGGTTAGGCATATTGACGATGAAGAGAAGACGAAAGTACAAGGAGTGCGTGTGGGAGTGTTTGTTTATGTATAAACATGTGCAAAGAGAACGTTCCCAAATATTACTGATAAAATACCAATTAAAGTCAATACTTGAATTTCAGATAAAAAAAGTATAATGCAGATTCAATTAGGAAACGTAATGCATATTCAAATATACACTTTTAGAAGACATTTGTAAAACAAAATTCACGATACGCCACTAGAAGGGGTTGAAAGTAAGTTCAATTTACAATTTAAAAAAAAACCACTGGTAAAGCCGTTAACAGAATTAATTTCACAAGGTACCGATTTTGGCACCACCTGTCAATGAAAATAAGGATGAATGTAACATTTAATTATTACAGAATAAAGAATTTTGAATTAGATAACGTGCGCAAGATTGTACATAGTAGAAGTGACATATTAGCTTTGGAAGTGAATAATGCCTACTAGGTTATTTATGTGCAAGTATAGTTAGGGGTGCGCTCTTTCACTGTAATGTAGAAAAAAAAATTGGTTTTGCGACCTATTTTCGTCGCTAAAAAAGGGTTATATATGTTTGTCTGGCCCGAAAGCTCATAGTAAAATAATCCAGATTACATTTTATAACGAATTATCAGAGTTATGAACATTATTGGTAAAGATTACAAAACATTGCACTATATTCCGAAATAATCAATGTGTTAGCAGTAGACACAGTAATCACTAAATTTTAACACAAATTTATTGTATTTTTTACTACAATACGGCTGCTCTCCACGAACAGACACTGGAGAGTGAATCAGTCACTGGCCCCCAGCGGTTTGGTAACAATAATATGCGGATTATTCATGTTTAGTTGCCAACACGGCCGATTCTAAAACTAACGGCGCTTTCGACGTTTAGACTTATACACTTCTTCACCATCATTCTCATTCATGGTCCCTTCAGACGAAACTTAGTCACAGCAAGAAATAAGTTTAGTCAAATTTATTCCGAATTAACTCAACAATATTTGTACACAGTCAAACATTTAGAAGTATAATTCTTTCAAACAGATGACTCGGTGTAATACATTCAAATTCTCGTTATAACAAAATATAGATGAGCTCTTAACATGCAGCAAAGGAGAGAAAAAGTAGATGAATTATTCCAAATATCAAACTGAACATGTAGCACACGCTTAAGTTTTGATAATTTCTCGAATTTTTGCAGGATGTACAGTATTCTAATAATATACTAAAACCATTTTGTAAAAGATGCAAAGCTCTCAGAAATCCTTAAATCCAATGCGAAGTACACAAAGCTTTAAATAATTCTCAAATCAATTGTAAAACCTACAAGCCTTCAAAAATTCCCAAATCAATTGCAAAGCATACAAACTTTGAATAATCTTCATATCGATTGCAAAGCGCACGTGCTTTCAACAATTCTCAAATCAATTGTAAAGCGTACAAACTTTCAACAATTCTCGCATCAATTGCAAAGCGTACAAGCTTTCAACAATTACCAAATCAGTTGTGAAGCATACAGGTTTTAAACATTTCTCAAATCGATTGTAAAGCATACAATCTTTGAATAATCCTCATTTCAAATGTCAACTTTCGACAATTTGTGAAATCTATCGATACCTTAGAAATTACTACAAGATCGCTTAACACAGCCATCAATAAATGATTCAAATATACTTTTAACGCGGCTTCAATCATCAAACTCACCTTATTTCTGTGTCCATCGTTCCCAGAGATCCGTTACGTCCAGTGCGAGGGACCAATCATTGAGCGATGGCATGAGTTGTTCTTTAGCTGCCTTTTTTAATTAGTGTAGCTCCAACTCTCCTCATCTCATACCGACCCTCAGGAGTAATATTTAAGATTTTTCAAATGGACCTTGAAATTGGTATTTTAATTTCCCTTTGTGCACCTGCTTGTCTCGGTGCATGAGGACAAAATCCCCAACTTTGAGTTTTAGTGTATTGCGACGCTTTTCATTTGCTCTCAGTCTCATTTTGAGAGAGTGGTCCAGGTTTTTTTTCATTCTAGTACGGTCTAGTTCTAAATTTCAAACAGAAGAATAAACTGTGAAATAGGAGTGTTGAGCTCTCGATTTCAATTAGTGCCTTCAAAGGAGATGTTTTTGTTGTTTTCTATGCCGTTTTACCTTATATAAGCTGATCGACCATTCTGACGTTACTTTAGTCTCGTAACAAGATTCACAATTGTTCTCATATATCTTTCTTCTTAACTATTGAATGTATGTACGTCAGGTCTAGTGAAATGGTATTCGATCTTGCGTGCATCCAAGTATTCTGCTATACTTAAGTTCTTAAAATTCTTACCACCGTCCATTATTTGACGGGGAGTTCCAAATAGTGCAATAAAGGGCAGTGCTAGACCATGTTTTAGAAACTCCGGTAACGCAACTACTGAGTCTCAATCATTTTTTGATCAGACTAATCAAATTCGTTTTTTAATACTTGAAATTTGTGACTAACCATTTATTCGCGTTTCTTAAATCAGGGCGAAATTTTGACAAATCTACTTGTTCAGGAGCTGAACGAGATGATTTAATCGTCTTAACCAACTATGACAATAGGTTCTCCATAATCAATGCTTTTTACAACAGGGGAGAAGCATTCGTTTATACTACATGAATACCCGTAATCAATTTGATGCAGCTCTCTATTTAAGAATAACATAGTTATGGGTCTACTTACAAAATCCTTTAAATCGACAATTCGTTTGGTCGTTTGTGTGAATAATGGATCGATCCCACTTCTGATGTTAGCAGCAGATAACGAATCACTCAATTTTAGCACAAATTTATTATATCTTTTAATACAAAAATGTGATTATATTCAAGAACGCTAGCCGCCAGCGGTTTGGTAACAAAAATATGCGAATTAGCTGTGTTGAGCCATCATGACTATAAAAAAAAAGAAAAAAAGATGAGGATCCTCTTTTAAAATCATACTACGAATTTTGCTGACTAATAAGGTTAAATGAAAGCAGTAGGAAAATAGCCTATAAAAGAGAAATTAATAGATAAATGGGCAGACTAACAAGCTTAAGATTAACCGACGCGGTTCTGTAGAACATCTGTGGCGTACATCGTAATTCTGCTTAAATAAAAGATATAATTTTATTATGCTCAAATTTTATGTGTTAGAATTTATTTAAGCTAAAAAATTCATATTAGTAATAAATTGTCAAGAAACAAATACGCGCAAATAAATAACGATCTAAACAAGTCGAAATAAATGTAAATTTTAAAGAATTTTCTTTAACTAAAACTAAACGTGCCTGTACTTAATAATGTAAATTACATTGTTGTAAATAATTATAGGTACGTTTAAAAGAAAATCACGAGAACTATTTACAATAGGTTTGATCAATTAAACTGAAGTAAATAAGACGACATCATTACAAAATTTATAAAGTTAACATCGTAAACTGCATAAATGTTTGCGAAGCATTTATTACATTTACTAGTGAGAGTTAATTGGTAATATTTACTCACACAAAATTATTGCATATAACTAAAATTAACAGGAAATGTATGAACGGGTGTATATAAATCCTTATGTACATGTAAAATAATCCAAATAGTTACGTAAACATCAGTAAATACACAATAAGAAGAAATGTGACTTGTCAAGCAATCGAAAAAGGAAAACATGTGCATCAAATGGACTACTGAGAGGGTGCTATAATATTATAAGTGGATATACTTCGTCCTCTAGTAGAGTAAGTAAATTCTTAAGAATAATTTTTTTCTTTAATGTTGAAAGTAACCAGTCAAGTCCTAATACTAAACCAATTATTTAAATTTCAATTTGTTTGTTAATATAAGGTTGCATTGCATTAATATAAAAAAAATTGGACTCGGCTAAATTTTTATGTGATTTATATAAAAATACGATTTTTTACGAAAAATAATTGTTTACGTACATTTTGAATAAATGTCAATTTAATATAAATAAAGTGATGAAAATGTAATAAAATTGTTTGTATTAGTCAAAGTTAAACAATTTTATTTTATTCAAGTTTAATTATGAGACAAACTTACACAAATTTTCAATCCAAGTAAAGTGTTGAGATATGCAATTATTAAGTAAAGTGAAATAATAGTGATATTACTTGTTAACTTTTTTTTGTTTTTTTTTTTAATTTTACAATAACAGACGTTTAAAAACACAATTGAAAATCATACTAAGTGGATTAATACTATCAGGGAAATGATCTTATCTATTATACAAGGTCAGAGTTCAATTTCATATTACAATATCTTACCTGCATAAAAGGATTCCCATTGACTACATTAACCATTATGCTATTGACCTTAAGAGTCATTTTTCAAAGAAATTAGTTTGATGACCGTTTTAGTATCGATGCTCTTAAAAGCAGGAATTATAGATCATAAAATAGGACAGGATATATAGCTTTTATCTATATTAGCGAATTCAACTGTTTGCATAAATTCTCACGCAATTTTCAAGTAAAAAGTTTTAACTGTTTAATCACTATTGCTAGCAGTTAACAAATTCCACTTACAACCAATCATTAAAGACTAGGCAGGGTAACCATTATATAAATAAAATTTATTTAACAAATAATTTAGGAAGTGTTGTGTATTGTACAGGAGAATTGACAAACGATTCATCACACATTTGGAACCGCATTATAGGGCCATATTTTATTTCAGAATTAACACTAACTTACAGAGTGTTACATCACAAAATTTTGGAACTTACGTTGACAAAGAATTAATTAATATTAATGGGCATAAACGCTCAATTGGGCCAACACAATATTAGCACCGAATGGAGCTCGAGTACCATTATCATTCAGTGTTACATTACATCCTCTCTGTCATAACTATTATGATTGAAGAATAATCCGGCACATCGATTTCGTAGTCTTATATAATGCGTTTATACAGATTACACTTTACCCTGATCTACTCTTGCGTTTAGATAATCAACTTCACAGTATATTAAATCATGCTAAGTAAAAAAAAAAGTAAAGCAGATCCAGCTGACAGCAAAAGAATCAGTGTAATTTTAGGTGGTCGGTCCCCGAAAGAGTACTAGTTGACCGTTGGTGCTTTCGCCATTTAGCTCTCAACCATAAAAACTAAATATCTGTTTGTAGCCATATTTAGATATCTACCTTACCATATTTAGTCTCTCACAACAAAAATAGACCGTTTTAGTTAAAAAAAAAGGCTACAAACAAAATAGTTATAAACAGTAAAACCAGAGTTTTCTTAGTTTTCAAAGTTATTTAGTTGTGTAATTATAATAAGTTAATTGAAAATGTCTAATAACGCGTCAAAGCGAAAAAAATGGTGACGATACAACCATATATTGTGACCGCTACCATAGTTGGCCAGAATGACGAGTGATGGTAAAAAAACGCCTCTATCAAATGTTTGGCAATGAAATGAAAAAATTTGGCGGTTTTTTGATTCATGTCAACGGAAGAAATAGTAGAAGCGGAAGTATCCCAAGCCTCATGATGATTGTGCACTAGTGGTGAAAGAACTGAAGTTCTATAAACAAGTGAGTTTGATGTAAGAAGGAGATCTAGAAGATGTGGAGAATGCACAGGGTTATCAGGGATTCTTCTGGGTTCAGGAATCATTTGCGTGAGATCGCACGATATAGCATATGTTTCTGTACCAGTCGGATAGGTTGTAGATGAATGTTGGAGCCAATTAGAGTTATGAACATTGAAATCTCCCAAAATTGAGATGTTGCAAGATGGAAACTGCAACAGAAGGTAGTCAGCTTTCAGGCTACGATAATCGAACAATTACTTTCATTAGGAGATCTATAGCTGCAACAGTAGGGTTTCACAAATTTAGCACCAGAATCCTTAAACTTGACTACGTCGAAATTTTACTCTCAAGGAAACAATCATTTTGCAAGAGATGTTGCAAACACCCTTTTGTATCGAAAGTTAGAGTGAAGATTGTATTGGGGAATTTGTAAGTCGGGTGAATGAATCGGAGCTTGGACTCTTTGTAAATGGTAAGGATGGAGCTGCTGCTCTTGGCGTAGTGGCCATACATTCACATGGTTGATATTCCCAATTCCTTTGCTAGACGCCTTGGTACTTGTCTCAGAATTTCGTTCAACCTCTACTAAAAAACATTTTCATATTACTGTTTACGCAGTTCTGGGCACCCGACAGTCAACAAAATTTCCTGTCGGTTGTTCTGTTTCTCTCAACCCTCTATGAACGCTTAAAAAGGTGTTTGCACATTCGTTTTTCCATATATAAAATAAACGTTTACCAATTCTGCAACCGAACAATTCGCAGTAGTAAGTGCTCATTCTGTAGAGAACTGAAACATCACCAATTCAAATCGCTAGGCACCGTATGTAATTACTTTTTGTTTTAGTTTGACAAAAAATTTATGATGTATTATGCGTTGTCTCGCGATTTATGTTATTTCGAATTTGCGCCTTCTGGTTTGGTAACCCAACGCGGTTTTACTTTGCCTCGGCTTTGCTCAGTCGTGTTTATAAGTTATTATAAACGGGGTGTGGTTCGTATTATTTACTTGGTAGGCTTAACACTGTCACCTTAAATAAATCTCTTAAAGCGTTTTAAAACGTATATTGAATAAATTTAACAAAGTAATATACTAATGAACAACACAACAAATGTATTTTCTTCTGGCGTTTCTGGAAATATAAATATGTATATTATCTTCTTACTCCTTACTCAGCCTGTAATATTCATATTACGGTCCTGTATTTACAGAAGCGGGTGCCGTTGCAACTAGTAATCTCGATACCGTTTTTGGGTCGGAGGCGCCAGCGCAATGAACTCGAATCGTGTCGGGGACGGAGAAAATCAATATCGAGCTTATCCTTCAGTAACTCTGGAGCGCTGAAGCGAGTATGTCGTACTCCCAGGAAATAATACACACGAAATGCGCGTATGCAAGTGCGAGATCTCGGGACGGTCTTTCTTTAATTTAGAACCGGTTTGATTAGGCAATTAGATTATTTATCTAACGGAATTAAGTACGGATTTCGATACTAAATTTAATTATATACAATTAATCAAGGGAACAAAATACTTGATATTAAAACTACTCTAAAAGGAATTTAATAGTTTAAGGTAAATCGTAATATACCCCAGGTCGTAGTTATTTTATTCAACTATCGGTGAATATTGGATAATTTACGTACTACCTAATTTATTTACAAACGGTCTCACTCTAGGTGTTTCGCGATGGTTATATTGACTATGAATTTATACAACAGGTTTCGTGTGTACTCTCCTGCGATCAAAGGCACTGCGTGTGGTTTTAGTGTGTTTGTCTGTATGTATTTTATGTATTTGTTTCGAGCGGGGTCTCAGTAATACCCAGAAGATGTAGGCGATGGCCTGTCTTAACCGGATGGACTAAGGGAAAGGTCGTAGGTCTTTACAGCCCTGTAACTACCCTTCACCCTCAAGTGTTTGCGAGTGACGTCGGGGGTTACCCCTGCGTGGCACTCTTGGTGTTAGTATACGGTGTGTTTGCGAGTGACGTCGGGATCTACCCTGCGTGGCACTCTTGGCGTTAATGTAAGGTTATAACTCCTGGAGACTCAGCCCGGCGTTATTTACGTTTGGGTATGGTTGGATTGTATAATTTACCAACTTACGTGTCTTTTGATTGCAGTGCAAACGTTAGGTTGCCCGGCGTGACGTGGTGCGAGTTATCATACGGTAGCGATGGACTCCTCGGTCACAATCAACAGGTCGGTGCTTACACGAAACAAAGGGTGCGGCGGCGGCTACTGGTTTCTGGAAGGGCTTGACTTGAATCTACTTCGATTCATCGATTCCTCGATTCGTCGATCCGTCGATTAGTCGACGGTAATTAGCAGGTCGGTGCTTACACGAAGCAAACGGTGCGGCGGCTTCTCGGTATCGGCTTGACTTGAATCTACTTCGATTCATCGATCTCCTTCTTCACGCGCATCGCGAGTTTATAACGGTGCTTCTGTGGGCGGCTTCGCGAATACCGTGCGGGGGATGCCGTTATTTGATGGTTTGAGATCGTTCTGACGTGCAAAAACTTACTGGTTTTTAGAAATACACGTCAGCGGTGATTAATAAATTATTTGTTGTGCAATATCGCGTAAACTTTTGAAATTTTAGATATAGGATGGTCCGCAAATAATTTATTCTAAAAAGCATACGTAAAGGACGCTGGTTCTTTACAATGACGTTTACAAACAATGCCAACTAGATTACTATTTTTCAATTACAATTACAATTACAGCTTATTGTACTGGTTAATAAAACAATTTTTGTTTCAAAACGGTGCATCAGAACAAAAAGTCAAAGATGCACTTTTTAAGTAGAATTAAGACAACGACACTAATTGTTGCAAAAACTAGTGGCGTGTAGGTTTTATTCGCTGAAGACTTGGCGGCACGAACGCCACTGATTACAAAGCAATTATGGAAATGTAAATGTGACCATTAATGATACTTTTGCATGCCGGTAACTCAACTCAATGTCTCAACGAGTATGATAAACTATTAAACACGAAAAAGGTTAAATACCCTGTATCATGGAAACGGATTAAATTTTCCTCAATACATTCTGTAACACCCCGTATATAGGGGAGGGGCGGGTAAATGTACGCACTTAAGAGGTTTTTCATATAACTTGAAAATTGTACATGCTATTCATATGAAATTACACGAATTAATAGACCAATATGTTGCAATACAGAACCTTTTTACGAAAAAGGTCAACCTAACATAGTTTTCATATTTTACTTCACTTTAGAAAACTACACAATGCGTACAAGTACCCACCTCTGTTGGGTAATTGCACGCAGGCGTGGGGTAATTATACTTATAGAAGATGCAATAGTGTAGAGTTCAAAAAGTTTAATCAAAAAAATTTAGAAAAAGATATTTTACAAAGATTTTACAATCTAGCGATCACAGAAATCACAAATATATCCTTCTGGAGTGTCCCATCCTGAACAAAGTGAGTGGGCCCATTTCTGGCATATATCCCACCTAAACCAAATTTCATTTTTGCGGTTGATATCTCCGCATACCAAACATGTGTCGTTTTCGTCGTAGTTACTAGTGTCATCTAGTTCATCATCATCGCAAAGATAATCCTCTTTAAGTTCCTCCTCAGACTCTTCATCACTTTCAACTATTTTTCGTTTTAACTGTTTTTTTTTCTGTATTTGACCTTTTTCCAATTCGCACTTTTGCTTCCTCTCTAATGTTTCCTTTCGTTTTTGTCTTTTTATCTCAGCTTTCACCAACAGGTCTTTATTTGCAGTTAACGTTAGTGTTTGAGATGATGCTTTACTTCTACTTTTCCTTTTATTTTTGGTCTTTGATTTTGGAGTCGGAAGGGGCGATATAGTCTGGATGGAAATATGACTGGATTTATTAGAGGAACTGATCTTGCAGGTGCCAGGAGTTGACTTATCTGCTGAAGTAGAAGGAGTTGGCTGGGATGGAGTTCTTGACGCAAGAGTGGAAACAAGATTAGGAGAGCCAGGAGTTGTTTTACCTGTCGACTGATTTGGCTGAGATTCGGTTTCAGTCGCTGATTCATCGTTATCTTCAATCACAGGTTGGTAATTATTAGAAACAGCAAAATCCTCTACTCCAAATTGATCGGAATTAAATGGCCAAATACCAGAAGCCTTGGAACCCGATTCAGCTTTTTCTATCGCAGCTACCTTTTTGTATGCTTTGTGGAAAATTTCCGCCAGTTCATTTGGAGTAATGCGTTCATACTGCAATAAAAATAAATCGCATTCTCTATTGAAAGCTCCCTTGAGAGGTCCGAAAAATGTTAAATCCAATAGCTGGATTTTATGGGAAGTGTGTGGGGGTATAGTAACTAGGACAATACCGTTCGATTTGCAGAATTCGTATATCTTGAGAGATATATGACTTGAATGGTTGTCTAAAACAATCAAAAGTGGGTCTTCCAGACTTGGTTTTATAACATTTCTAAAATGGTGAATCCACTGATAAAATAATTCTTCGTTACTTCATCCCGTTGGTGAGCAGGCGTAAATTGCATTTGGCGGTCCATTTTTTTGAAGCACAGTTGACATTCTCTTTCGAGGAAAATGAACATGGTGGTACATATGCGCCAGTAGCACTAAAACAACAAATTACGGTAACATTTTTCCCTCTTTCCCTGAAGTCTTTGCTCCAAATTGTTTAACTCCTTTTCGGCCTAACCTCTTCGAAGGTTTTTGGACCGTTGTAATTCCCGTCTCATCTACGTTAAAAATTTTATCTCCTTTAAAACCATATTTTTTATCACTTCCTCCAAATTTTGTAAAATAGTTTGACTTCATTTTCACTAAAAGCAGCAATCCGATTTAAACTAGTTGGTTCAGGTTTCCTTAGCGATATTTGTGGATGTCGTTTTAAGAACAATAAATACCATTCTTTTCCGGCAATTCTCTTCTCTTTGTTAAAATTGTTTTAATATGGTCTCCTCTGCAAAAGTATAAGCAAGTTTACGAAAATCTATCCGTGCAATCCCATAAACCAATTTAGCTAAGCTCAGGACGTGATTACACAATTCGTCCTCTTGATCTTTCGTAAAAGTTGTATGTCGCCCTAACATAGGCCCCTGAAGTACTTTTCCTAGAGACCTTTCTTTCATTCTTTTTCTTAGTGTCGATTTGTGAATACCAAATTGCTTAGCGGTATTTCTAATGGAGGCACCATTTTGAATATGTGCAATTGCTTTTTAAGTTGATCAAGCGTCCACGATCCCTTTTCACTCTTTCGTAGGTATTTTCGTGGCATCTGAAAAATTATGAGCTGTCACCAGTAATGGGGTAATTGTACGCATGGGCAATTGTACGCACAACAGTTGCGTACAATTGCCCCATGCGTCATACTTAAACAATTTCGATTATTATAAATTAACATATGAAAATATATAATTTTCCTATAGTATACATATACCCTAATGATCGGGTTACAATTGTATAAAAATTATTAATAAATCACATCTAATATGTGACTTACCACTTATTCTCTAGACGAATTATTCCTCTTGAAAAATACCAATTTGACATTTACGGCCATTACTTTTTTTACACGTGGTATAAGTTTGCATTATGAAGCTACCGGTTCTAATGAGCAACGCTAGGTGACGCTAATAGTAGTTCCAGTCGAATAAACCAAATACGACAACAAATACAGTTGTGCGTACAATTACCCGCTGCGTACATTTACCCGCCCCTCCCCCACGTACGAGGGACAAGTTATGTGAGTATATTTATGTTTTACCCGTTTCTTAATTTAGCGCAGCTAAGGCGAATAGGAATTGCTAATTCAGCAGTAAAAGGGCTAATTAATTAATATAGTAACATACTTAGCGACTTATCCACGCCGTTACGTGTAGGTCATGTTTCTATCCCAATTATGTTTTGTTAAATGTATGTTCTAATGGAGGTTTTATAATATTACGAATATTAGTATAATGCTGTTTTAAAACCATTGTAGACGCAGAGCGTGTGTAAACCTACACAAATGAAGGATTAAAACGGTTTTGAATTAATTATTCTTAGTGCATAGTGATGCCATCTGTACTAATTTTTGTTAACTAAGTATTAGCAAAATTTACAATGCGTTATTGTTGCCACCTCATACTTAACCGATAACTAGCGAAAGTGTTGAATGTGTGGAATCCTACATTCATGGGATCCGTACTGTATTATTATTTGCAAGCACGTCTTTATATAAAGCTAATTAATACCAATTATTAGCTAAAATTCCAGCTAATAGTAATCTAATCTAAGTAAGTATCTAAATGTGTGCAGAAAACGTGATTCGGAATAAAATACGTGGTTTTTAATTCAACAAAACCGCAGATGAAAAGTACCCCTTTTATTTGGCCAGACGTATACAGTGAAATAAATGTGTGTTTTGTTTGCCGTTAATCCGCATCCGCAGTGCAGAGAAGTTTACAAATGGTTCGGCATTATTTTGCACGCACCGGCTTTACGAGTTACAGTATGCGCCTGCCGTTTCACAAAGACGGGATATCAGTCATGGAACTCCATTTAATTGTTCTGTAAAATCTGCACCACACCAAGACCCTTTCTTGCATAAATGCGATCGTCACGGTGATGTTATGTATCTACATTCATTAAAATACAAAGACACTATGATGGTACAATTTAAATATGAAATCGACGTCGAAATATAATACATCATTTGGATGAGAACTAAATAACACACGGCACACAGCAAATCTATACAAATGTCAAAAAATGGGGAAAGAGAATTTGCATTAAATCAATAAAAATGTATATTTTGATACGTTTAGTTCAAGAATTCGGTTGTGAGTTTTTCAATTGTTTTGTGTAGGTTTGACACTGATGATGATATACGATAATGTATTGATACATAGTCTACACCTGCGTCCCCCATTTACAAGTGTGGTAAATTATCGAACAGTAACCCTCTAATTCCATTCTAAATTGTATACAGTGACATTGCCGGATCTTGACATTCTATTGAACAATACCGTATAATTGAATGCGAAAGAAAGTTGCTTAACTCGCCCAAAACAAAGAAATTGCAAGCATTACGTAATATTCGATTGGCTTGTTCATCAATTCAATCGTGCACATTTTCGGTATTCCTCATAATACATTCTCTAACAGGAGCATAATTATTACAGCAAGAGCTTCAGCAGTTAATCAAACACGCGAAAAGTATTCAGATATTTGTTTTGTTTTTCTTAACATTTATACAGAGGCATAATAATTGCGTATGCGCACATTAATTGAGACTGAAAGTATTTTGAAGCATGGCTCTGTTGCGTATCATTTTGCTCCATTTCTTAGTTAAAAGCATGTGTCGCTTACTGAGCTAGTAGAGTTGTGGTAACACGACGTGCTTAGCATTCAGGAGGTAATGGGTTCTATTCTCGTTACCGTCTACCCTGTATGAGGTTCTTTCAAGGGTTTTTCCTCATACACCGCACATTATGTGTAGCTATTTAGTCGAATGCTGGGGTAGTAATTTCCCCCTCAGAACCCTAGTTCATTTCCTTCCGACCACAACCATCCTTAATCCCACCGTGCATATATACTTAATGTATGTATGACTGAAGGCGCTTAGAAAATTTAAGTAGTCCGCCTTTTCTTTTTCCATGCGTCGCTTGTATTGTGTAAATAGATAGTGTTTTCTTTCAATAATCATGGAGTGTGGTCCTAGCGCGTTAAAGCACCCAGAAACACTGAGGAAAATGCATAGTGGGATTTTGAATTGCCAAGTGAGAGGAAAACAGGAACTAGGAATTTCATTCCAGAGTTCAGAAGCCGTGGAGAAGAATTTGGATTGCGCAGGTTTGATACTACAGGTTGAAATTTGTACTGACTATTGATGATGCGAATGAGCCAATTGAGTATTTTTAGCAAAAGTGACCCGAGATAGTAACAAGGAATCTAATTCAGCAGAACAATAGTCACTTCATTGTCGATAGCAGAAAAAAGAATTGAAATGATTCTTCTATGCTCAAGGGACTGTACGTCAGAAGTTTAGGACGGGTGATTTATAATGCCTAATTGCCCTTATTTGAATGCGATCAACGATATCGGGAGTGTATTGAGGAGCGCCATCTCAGAGATGAGAATTACATTCTAGATAAGGTGTTTTATATAGCATAAATAGCTATTGGAAGCTAAAATACTGTTTAGATCTGTATAAAAACCCTTTTAACGAACAGCCGCTTTAGTATCCCATGGCAGATTTGAAGATACCACCATTCCCAACAAAGTAATATGGTATGACAACTTAAGAGCTGAGACATTCAAACTTATTACAGGAAATACTCGATACCCTTTGACGGGCTTAAGGCAAAACAGTTTTGTTAGCATTAAATTTAACTTTCTCATTCAAGGATACGTTGAATGTCTTTATTGATAAATAGCCATTTCAGTTTTATGCCTTGATTTGAAACTCCGCCTGCAGATTGTTGGGTGGATTGAGGAGCTCAACGGTCAGTTTCCAGTCCCAAGCCCGGATAAATCAGGAGGGTCAGAGTAACCAATTACCCTCCGTAGGATAAAATAAATAATAATGCTCATATAACCAACCGACCTTGCAAGGACAATGGACTATCAATACAGGAAGTGATTGCATGAAAGACGCAGCGGAACACACAACTAAACATTAATTATGGAATACAACAAGAAAAATAACCTCGGAAGTCGGACTGATATAATGGTAACGACCCGGCGAGAAAATGGACAAAGAACAAAGAACGTTAGAGTAGACAAGACGAAGAACATGGAAAGAAGAATCAAAAGAAGTGGAAAGCAAACAACACTCGAGTAGGTACCTGGAATGCAAATGGATGGAGCACAAGAGATCAAGAGGTATTGATGGAGATGGAAAGGAATAGGATCGACATTTATTCATTAACAGAAACAACAAAGAAGGGACAACGGACACGGCAATAGAACTCATATGTCTTGATCCTCACTGGAATCCGTAAGGACCAAAGAAGTAAGGAAGGAGCGGCAATGCTGATAAATAAAAGATGCGCAAACAGTATTAGGGAAATTAAGTACGTCTGTTAAAAGTAGCTCTGGAAATAGAAAAATAGAGGTTAACCATATTTGCAGTGTGTGCACCAGAGAACACAAAACCAAAGCAAGAATGATAAGATTTCTTTGAAGAGTTAGACAAGGAAAACGATATTAATGGGAGACTTAAACGCCCGAATTGGAAATGAGATAGGGATGAAACAAAGATTTAACGAAGACGTATTCAATCAGAACGAAGAGCTGCTAGTACAACTATGTGCAGACTATAATCTAAGAGTATGTAACACATATTTTGACCTGCTAACTAAATAAAAGTACAGATGGGATAATAGGACCGGGTTAAAGTCTACAATTGATTACATAATATGTAATAGAGCAATAAAACCGGAACAACTATTAACCATAAGAACGTCGGATGTAATTAGCGGACACAGGATGGTTCTCGGAAAACTACGAATAAAGACACCGAAATATAATCCAAGGGCAGAACAACAGGAAGGGCTGAGACGGAAAACTGAAGATAGAACTGTTACAAGACGAAACGATCCGAAGTCTATATCAAAATTGTATAGCAAACCATATTAGAGAAGAAGATATTATTAATAACGGACAATGTTGACGAGGCTTGAAATAAAGTGGAAACAAACATACTAAGAAGCGCTAACGAAGCATTGGGGCAAAGGTAAAGACTAATAGGAAGGAAATGACAGAGCCCCATGGTTTACAAACGAAATCAAGGAACTAAGCAAAGATAAATGAAAGGGATTCTTAAGATACAACACAAGTAAACCACCAGAGAACTACAACACATAAAACCGTGAGAAATAGAGTCAACTGCGGTATATGGAACATTAAAGAAACCTACTGAAAAAAGTTTTCAAGAAAACTAGGGAGTAATAAGAGGTAACAAAGCCGAGATGAAGATGAAGATCAAGAATCAGTAATCATAAGTGAAGAACAAGAGATAAATTTAGAAAAAATAACATCACAAATAATAAAATAAAAAAATAGTAGGTCCCCAGGACACAACGAAATATACAACGAACTTAAAAATGAATTATTAGAATTAAGAAAGGTGACGGACAAACGCCAGGTAACTTCCGGGGAATTACGCTACTGGACACTACTCTCAATACAACGACAATAATAATAAAAGAAATAATAGGAAACGCCGTAACACTAACTGATGGACAACAAGGATTTAGAACGGAGAGATCTTACACTGACGCCATCTTAGTAATACAACAAATAATAGAAAAAGCATTGGAGTGTAATAAACCAGCATTCTTGTGTATGATCGATTTACAGAAAGCATTTGACACAATCCTACTAAAAGATGTTATACAGATACCAAAACAAAGAGTAACAAATGAAACAATAAAACTGATACAAGACACATACGAAGACAACAAACTAACTATTAGAGTAAACGGATAAATGCTCAGACCTATAGAAGCATCAACTGGAATTAGAAAAGTGGACTCCTTAAGCCCCCTACTATTTAAGATTGTAATGGGCGAGGTAATTAAAGAGGTGAAGACAATGGTAGAGTGCAAAATGTTTGCTATGCTGATGACGCTGTGTTGATAGCACAAAGCGAAGACCATATCCAGCGATTACTAATGTAAACAGAGGAAGCATGTCGCCAGTATAGTATGAATATATCAACACAAAAAATATGTAAGCTGCAACTTCAGGACTACACAATAGAACAAGTATCCCTTTTCGATTACTTAGGGCTTAATATAGTAAGCTATGGCAACCTCAATCAACAGGTATTGCTGCAAGTAATAAATCCGGCCAAGATATCCGGAGCACTGAAGAGTATAATATGGACTAGCAAATACATAAATACATAAGTCAATAGTAGGATTTATAAATCTACAATTCGACCAATGCTGACGTATGGCGCGGAAACGAGAAGAGACATGCAAACATCTAGACAAATGATTGAATCGGCGGAGATGAAAACATTAAGGAAGGTAGTAGGGATAGAGTACCAAGTGAAGACATAAGAGGTAAGTGCAACATACAACCAATAAACGAGTGGATAGTAACAACAAGACGCGAATGGAACAATCACATTCAGAGAATGAGAGAGGATCGGAGAGCCCGAGTTGCAAGAGACAGGCCCCTAAGAGGAAATCGGTCCCCAGGGTCGCTGTAATGGTGGGAAAGGAACAGGAGTAGTCCTATAAAGAAGCAAGAAGAAGAATAAGCCTTGATTTGAGATAGAAGATAGATTACATTATTGGAAGACTGAGATTAACTACCGTAAAGAGTGCTGTCGTCACCAAACAATGGGTCGCGTTGGTCGTTGCAAAAATAAGATCATTTATGTATCGCGGATTCCTGTAACACGCCCGCGTTAATGCCAACGTCTTTAAAAAGTAGACATCCACTACAACACTGGAAACTTAGTTGATGAGCATATGAGTTCATCCGGCCAAGGTAAGTTTAACAAGTAAGCACTTACGTCAAACTTGGTCAAATGCTTTTGAGATATCTAATGCGATCACAACGGTTACACCGGATTTAGGAAAGAGAGAAGTTGCTGATTAATGGCTTTTTCCATGACTTTAGACAAAAAGGAAGAGATAGTAATTGTCGGTAGTTAGAAGAATTGGTGTTGTCGCCTTTTTTGGGAGCAGGTTTGAACTTTCTAGTTTCCATGATGAAGGAAATTCCCCAGAATATGTAGAGATTGAATATAGGTTAGATATGATTGGTACTAGTTTGGGTGAACATTTATTTAAGACAATAACTGGGATACCGTCTGAAAAGTCACCTTATTGGGAATTAGCTACTTATCATCGATTGTATGAGATTCTATAGAAAATGAATTGGTTCGATGGCGTATGAAAAAGAGTTGACTAGGGGCAAATCTATTCCAGAATCACTAGGACACGAAGTTGATGCAAATAAATCCACATCATCTACAGAATTAGAACTACAGTTCCCCATAAGTCTTCACGGGGTTAAAGATGTAGCATAGTTTTTACTGATGGCTTTAGATGAAACACGTCATTTACGATTGCCCAAACGAGTTCATTGCATTTTCGTTGTTCACACAATATTTGGGGTTTAGTGATAACACTTTTGCAGGTCTTTCTAGCACCTATATAGTCTTATTGGCTCTCGGCCGCTTTATTAAATTTTAATTTGGTATATCATTTATTTTTCAAAGATACTGCATCAGCACAAGCCCTATTGGAGCGGAGTTGGGAACCAGAATGACCTGTTCGACTTTGTTTTGTTTGAGAAAATTATAACTCCAAGACGACTTCATGCCATGGACAAGTTGCAAGAACATCCCATAAATCCATTTAGCATTTTTGTACTACGACCAGCAGGATTGGTGATAGACGCAAATTTTAATTCTTTAAAGAAGTCCCCTTGCAATCGATATTCTCCTTGAGAGAGGCCTACACTCCTACTTTGTATCGAAAGTTAGAGTTAAGATATTATTGTAGAAATTTCAGGTCCGGTAAATCGGAGTTTTTAGATGAGAATTGTGTTTCAGATGAAAACAAAACGTCAGATTGTAATTGTTCAAGATGCAGGTGAAGAACATTAAGTTTAGACTTGATACCACGGATGGTACAATAATAGATCAGACAGAAAGTACTTTCGATGACTGAGGTCGCCCTCCGAACCTAGGAAGCAAGCAGAAATTTCCGTCAAATACGTTTTACCTTAGAAACCATAACCATCTTTCCTGTTTAATTTTAGACCTTTAGCCAACGGTAAAAGTTGTAATACTGTACGGCGGGTATGGAGTATTAGTCGTTAGAGAATTTTTGTTTCAAGTTTTAGATGTTAATTAATACCCGGAAGAACGGCACTAAGTCAATACTCTAACTTAAATTACTAACGTGTGCAAACGAATTTATATTTTGAATTAAAGCAAAAGAACAGCTTTTGATCTAATACTGTTTTATAACTCAGGATAAAATATAGTTTGAGCATTAGACTTTAATGCGAAATAAAAATTTAAAGGGCAAATAGCTTTATAATTTATTGTTTAGGTCCAAAAGAAATTTCCCGCATCATGTCATCACACAAGTTTAGGCCAGTTTTGAACATTGTGAAGAGCGAATTTGAAAATTTAATCTGCGGATTTTGTAGTTCTTATTTTTTCTTTTACAATTTCAAATTTGCATAGGTTTTGGTGTTCGTACTGCGTTGGTGCCGTTTCCGACTTTCTTCTCGGAAAGATCATGTGATACTTAAATCCCTTTAAGTTTGATTGATTTTGAATGGGCTCCATGAAGTTGATAAAATTTTATAAAGGATAAGGAAATACCGATGTAGCAAATTGGATATTCTGCCTTTGAAGAGTTTAAATTAACTTTTAGTTGGAGTGATTGTTCCTTATTAGACTTGAGGTTAACCTGTTAACCCTATGACGGCTGAATTAATTAATTTGGGAAAATTGCACTTTTGTCATGCAATTTATACAAGTATAAGGCCAAAATAAGTACAGCTTGATCAAAAAGGTTGTAACACGTTTCAGTTATTCATTTTTCAGCTTTCAGGAGGTGTCACAGGTATTAGGACACCAGGCAATGAGTAGAAATTTTTTAACTTTTTCTGTATGCTTAACACATATTCAAAAAATGGGTAATATTTAAATATCTATTAAACAAATTATAATTTGTTTTTATTTGATATGATATGAAATAAAACAATATTTTTGGCATTTAGGCATAAACCAACATTGCATACGGAACAGCTCCAGCAAGACTTATATGGAACATTTTTGCTGCTGCACTAAGCACATTGCCTTTGATTTCCATGAGTTGGCAAATGAGAACATTTATCGAATTTGACTTCAGGTGAAATCGTGGGTTTGTAGTGCCACACAATGGCTGTTCCATCACTTGCTCTTTTACGTCCTCTCTTGGGCATTTCTGGATGAGCACCGATCAAACCAAGAATCACTAAGTCTAAATGATTTTAAAGCCAAAGACTTAGTTTCTGTGCGTTTTTGGAAAATGATAAACGAATTCACCACACACAAATCCAGAAAATACCAGAAAATTCTATGCCACCACTTGACCGATTTCCTATCGATCTCATATATAGACTTGAGCATGTCCATTTTGTCTACAAATCCCATGTAGGCATTATAATCCCTGACTAATTTGGGATAAGCGATTTCTTCTTGTGATACATCCTTGGCTTTTCTCTGTGCAGCCTCAGTTGTAGCAGGAGTTCGGTGATTGCTAATGATGAAAATTCAATTGCGGTCCTTCCACTTCTTACTAACTATTCCACCCTTACTTATCCTCTAGTGTGAATCACCACGTCGAAGATTTTTATCATCTTTGAGGTCAATTGGTGTATTTTTCTTACCTTTTCGTGCAGTACCACATTCATATATAAATATCTTCAAGAAGGTTATACTGGAGACCTGCAGAGTTAAAATAATGGTCGAAATGTATATGATGACCTTTACCAACAAGATCACGTGTGAGGTCTTTTACTACTCTTCCGCCTAAATCTTTTTCTGCTGTTGCATCTATTCGACCAGTGTAAATCTGAAACTGGCTACAATAACCACTCTCATCACACCTTATCCAAACCTTATATCCTCGCTTTATTGGTTTCAGTGAACTTCTGCCCTTGAACCTTACCATACTTTTATCAATTACTTGATTTTTGGATAGTTGACAAACGGTGCCGAATGATGTTGATAAAGTATTTATCACTGGCTTTATTTTATATAACTTGTAGCGAGAATCTATTTTTTTAGGTTCTAAAGTATTATCATTCAGATGTAAATGTTTTAGAAGCAATATGAATCGATCTCTTGACACACAAGTGCTTATATATCGACCTCTTAATTCTGATCGTGATGACCAATAGTCTCGCAAGGTTTGTAATTTTTTAATTCCCATTAGTAAATTGACGCTCATTGTTGTTAGTAGGCGTGTATGGTTTACCATTCTGTGTGGCATACAGATTTGTATGAAACACAATGTAGTCAATGAAATCGTTAGGAAATAGGTATAAGAATATATCTGTAGGAGTCTCACAGGAATCTGGAATATTTGGACCAAAATCCTCTGCAATTTGCTTTTTAATTTGTAAAAAATTGGTGACATCATCTGTCCATATTGGATTCTCTTTTAACATCCTTCTTCTTAGAACACCAAGACGGATTTCATCATAATCTTCAGGTTTTTCAGTTTCTTGACAGTCTTCATTGGGAACAGGAAAATTGTTATCCTCCTCATAGACTATCTCAATTTCATTATTGGATAAATCAAACAATTCACTCTCAGGATGTCCTTGTAGAGTGTTTTCATTTGAATTAAATTCATCATCTGAAAAATCTCCAACATTAGATTCTGAATCAGAAGGGATACTTTCTTCTGTAAGTTTCAGGTAACCTTCATATGGAAAACCTTCAAGATCTATGTAGGACATCTTTCTGTAAACAACAGAGCCATTATACCCTCGTGTCCTTTCCGCAGAGCCTCCTTTTTTATTATCAACAATTTCGCTAATTTTGATAAAATACTAAGTGTACAACAAGAAAGGCTTTATATAGAATATACTTTAGTATATTCAATTAAATCTTAACGCTTATTTTTATTATAAACTATTATTTTCAACCAAAACGTAACACTCCATCAGATGCATAGAACAGACACGCAACAGTGACATTATTATTCTGTTTTTGTAATCAAATTTGACATTTGAAGTGGGCACATTTGGTCTACTATCACAGAATACCAATTTAAATGTATGCCTACTATGGTGGCTTTGTTTTTAGGACACCAGGATCGTAAGGACATGGCTCATTAGAAAGTGTCCCAACGGGTTAACTAAGTAAGCGCGAATTTTAAGAAGTTTTCACTTATTGCAAACGTGAATCTAGCACAATATTAGCAGTGGTTAAAGTGTTTGAACTACAAACCCTGTTTGGGATCTATTAATTATCTATGTTTAGATTTGGAAATATTGTGTAAAGAAAGGTGTTTCCCATTTTAATTTAAAGAAATAGTGGATTAGGCCGATAAATAAAAACATTGGAGTAGCTATATGCGTATTGTGTAATTAACAAAGAAATTTTGATGTGCAAATAAGGTTGCCTTGCTGAAATAAGCAAGTTTAAGTTTTTACCCTGTTAGTTAAACAATATGTAAATCCGAACACGTGTAAATATAGAACATTAATAATTAATCGTTGAGTTAAGACAGTTGGTAATGCGCTATTTGTCAAAAGGGAACACATGAGAACTTGTCTGTTATACTTAAATTAAAGTATGGGAAGTACAAGTGCATAAAAACAATAGAGGCAATACTCCAGTACATTATGGTAATACAACTACTTTGCTTATAATCTAGCATTCGCTTGCCCTTGCAGCGAATGGATCATTAGGAGATGGTTAGAGCGTCATTTTCCTCTTTTCAGCTGACATGCTTTTCGATTTTTCGCTGCCCATAAACATTAATATAAGAATTAGATTATAATGAATTGCATTTGGTCGTTCCGAATATGTGTGAACGTTGAACCCTATTGATCATCCAGTTGATGTGCGTGTAACTTAGTGTTTTAAGAGATACAACTTAGATGATTATGCATTTATGCGCCGTTGATAAGATTGTTTGTCATTAACATTCTGATTAGATTATTAGCATAACGCGACAGTTTTGCGAGTGCAAGTTTGCTGAATTCAATAACCAATTATATTTTTTTTCTCTTCTGTTAGAGGTCATAGTTATGGATTAAGTGTTACCAGCACAATTAAGTCCAGAAGCTATAAGCAATAACAAATTATTTTATTCACGTATATGGACTGTTCATGTTTATTCATTTTATTAATATTAAGTAATTTTAGCAAACATACGAGGGTAATTTCAAAAGTATATAGGAAACATTTCACCGATTTGTTGACACGAATATACCACGTGTATTCAATATTTTTCTGATAACATACACGTTTCAAAATATTTTTAAGCTTTCGGTGTCGTTTTTATTTGAATATTATTTGAATTTTGACGTTTTCTTAATTTATTTTACACCAAAATAAATTTATTGATCTTTGTTACGAATTTTGGCGTACTTTTTCGGAGATAACGGTGTTATATACATATCAATGTCGAATTTTTGTTAAGTAATTAATGTACTTGTTTACATGCAGCATAAAATAGACGAGCTGTACAAGGAAGGTTTATACGTTTGCATACCGAGTACGCGATTATTTTGCGGTTCACGGTCTTGCAAGATATGTATCCATAAAGCAACGTTTAATTCCTGTATCTAAACTTATTTCTACCCTTGCTGTTCTACGTCCGTTATCAATTATTAATTGTTTAACCAGCTAATTACGCAACTTTGGTAGAATTTTTGTTTTTTTTTTGTTTTATTGTAACCTAGCATTTAAAAAAAAAATGTGAAACACTTAAACATTTTCCCAACAATGTGAAGTTTTAATTAAATTTAGATACGATAGTTAATTAAGCATGTAGACAAAACAACGAACAACAAAATGTTACTCAGAGCTTTACTGACAAGCGAGAACATGTTCCAGTTGTATTTTGTTCAAACATTTTTTTTAATGAACATAATCGGATATCGAGATTGCAAAACGATAATTGATGTAAGACAAGATATACTGACATTAACCCAAACAACAAAAGTCTACAAAATACAAGATTCTGTTATAATCGAGAAAATGAACGCTCTTACTGAAATAAAAACCTATTCAAAGAATTCTTGGTGGGAGCATTGCTCTACGTAACATACAATTTCAATTAATTTTTTAATATCTTTAAAAGAGGAATATTTGAAAAGTAAAGTATTAAAGATGTAATAAAATATTTAATAAAGCTTACAAATTCAATTCAACAGCGACATTTATAATTGGAATTTTTGTATTCGACGCAAACAACTTGGTGGTTAATTTTATAAAATGGGAATTTAGAAATTTAAAGTTAAAAGATATTTTAAAAGGGAATTTAGAATTATACATAATGCTATCCGATTCAATATAAATCCTTAGAGATGAAGTTGAATGAAGTGAGTTTGTAGTAGCCCGAAGCTATACCTTCGTATGCACAGAGTCTCTCTAACTCTTCTATTCGTCCCGAAGTCATTCTTCTTGATCTTGCCAACTCAAGAGTAATAAATTAGGCAAAGTTCGTTGAATACAGTAGATTTACCTAAGGCAGTGTGTGCAGACAGCAATTCCAGTTTGCTTGTATTTCTTGAAATCAAACCGTAACGAATTTAAACTTGTTATGAAACTTCATGTCGAGTTGTACGATTAAATAGTCCAGCCAAACCAAATCACCATTGGCGCCCAACGTGGGGCATCATCAAACCTGCAAAACCTAACAATGAAGGCGTGTCTTTATAAAAATTACATGCTGGAATACTTTAGTGACAGTATGTCGATCCTTAAATGCTTAAAACTTTAATTAATTACTTCGGGTAAAGTATTAAGTGTATATTTGATCCTTAATGGAATCTGTTCAGATGACGTAAAAGCAAATTATAAACTCCTAACATTGTTCTAGATTTAATCAAGGAAACTTGTGCATTAATCTTAAATCGAAATCGTGAATTGAATCTTTCTAGCGTATTTTTGTCGTAAATTGTTAATCAGTTTACGAGTTATATCAGAAAAAATAATATGTTTCATGAATGTTTGAATTCTCTATGAAAACAATCCATTTTATCTGCAAGCCTGATTTAATTTAATTTTATATTATTGGCTAGTAAAATAGCGTTTAAATAATATAAGACGACTATTGAGAATAAACATGTTTACATTTTTATGTTATATGTATATATGCGCCATAAAGACTTTCCTTCAGTTGCGCACATTTTTGTCTCATTTTCTTGTAATGAAACATAATGGGTTGCTTTATGCCGTTTTTGACTCTTTTGATAATCCTTATATATATATATATATATATATATATATATATATATATATATATATTATAAATACAGGGTTTTAATTTTTTAACTTTTCTATATTTTTTAATCATGGTCGCTGCAGGGAAGTGTCAAAGGTAAAGATCGTTTCGACAAACGCAGATTAAAATGATATTTTGGCATAGCAAAACGAGCAGAAACGCAACCAGACGCTGTTCCTTTATTATTAGTACTGTAGTAAATTAGATAGTACGAAGCAACCATTTTTGAAGCGCTCGATGCTGTAATCGGCATACTTTCGGGCTATGACGCTTTCGAAGAAGAGGATACCGAACGAAAGCAACTTTTTTTACAGTTAGATGGAAGTTTTCTGAAATACTTAAGCCTCCAGCTCCTTTACCGAACACTGACAGCATTACACAGGCTTCTCAATTCCAGATACCTTTGCCCAGTATTCAAATTCCTGAATTTAATGGCGATCCACTAAAATTTACTACTTTTATTGAATTATCTAATTCGGTTGTTGGGGATAATTCAGCAATTCCAGACGTAGGTACGTTCACGTTTCTTGCTTCGTCATTACGAGGTCCCGCCTAACAGGCTATTCAACATATTCCTATTAAGGGCTTTCATTGTAAAACGGTGTATACTGCATTAGGAGAAGCGTTTGACAGACCTCCAATTATTGCCATGGCTCATTGGTCGGCTATAGATAAGGCAACTATATTAAAATCTGATAGTCTGAGTGAACTGCCTACGCTTGGAAGTATGTTCAAGAACAACTTAGAGTCATTAAAGAATCTAAATTATCCTGTCGACGTATGGAAACTTCTTTGGGTTTATTATCTGATAAATAAATTGGACCATAAAACCCGTTATTATTTTAAATTCATCATAATTCAGGTGAAGTTCCAAGGTTTCAAGATATTATGGACTTTCGTTCACGGAGATGTCGAGCTTTAGAAGATCAAGTTACTTGGAAACATGTAATAACATTTGCAGTAAGCTTTTGAAAGATAACACTAGAACGTGGAGAAAATTCATATCGAACGAATGTTACAAGAGATAGACCACTACAAGACTTTCGTCTTCATACCGTAACGTATGGAATATCATCTTCGCTATTTCTTTCCCGCCGTACCCTTCAGTATTTGGCAGATATATGTACATATACAGGGTGTTTCATTAAGGCTGGCCACCGGCCATATTTCAGAAACTAGTGGACATAAAAAGTGGAGAAAAAATTCATTATAAAAGTCGCCACGAGAAAATCCTGGAAATTATTTTTAAGTTCCGTAATCCATCGCAAGGGGCGCAATTGAAAATTAAAAATAAAATTATAAATTTCTCCGAAAATTACCGCATTAAGGCATACCTTTGGTAACATCGTTAAAAGCTTAGACAATTCTGCATCATTTTGGTCTAAGGCTCATTGGCGTACCGACCTTAATAAGAGTGGGGAAAGCTATTGAATGTGTAATCATTTAAATCGCTGTTATTTTTAAAAGACTTATCCGATTGTAGTAAACCTAGGCTTGTTTAGAAGAAAAAGGTAAGTACTTTTAAATGTCGCATCCATTGGCACGCGATAGCTCATAATAAAATTGTTAGAGGGCGCAATTTGTAATAATACCAGTTTTTTATTTTATTCAGAAAAATTAAATCATACGGTATAATTATGACATCATAAGCGGAAAGTAGCTTAAATCTGTAACAAAAACGTAAATAACGCAATTTGATATCTTTATTTGTTCCAGAGTTATGGCGAAAAGAAGACTTTTTAACCGTTTAATTTAATAATTGATTGTTGCTATGGTTTCTTAAGGTGTATAGGTTGGATTAGTAATGAGTAATCTGCATTTATCATAGTCTGTGCCTCCCTTCACACTCTATCTAGGCTTAGGACTAGTCCAAACTAAGCAAATTACAAAATTTGGAGCGTGTTTAGAGGCCAACGGGCCATAACAACGATATCAAAGTAATGATTGATTTTTGCATGGTGAGCAAATCCATGAATTTGGAGTTAGCCTCCGATCTTTCAACTGAGGATTTTTTAGCCGCTCCAAGGCGTTTCCTTGCCCATCGTGGTCTATGTACGAATCCGTATAGCGATTGTGACACGGACTTTGTGGACACCAGTCGCATGCTTAACGAAACTATGACTTCTGCTGCAAACCATGAAAATATTACTTGGTACTTTAATCCACCTTCTGACCTAACTTTATCGGGTTATAGGAAGCTGCAATTAAATTAAAGCTATCGTTAAATCAGGGCCACTGGCACCCACCAGTAACGACCAAAATGCCCTAAGAGTCTTGCCTTCCGGACATTTGTTAACACAAGACTCTCGGGTGCTCCTCCAGAATCAGATTTATTATATATATATATATATATATATATATATATATATATATATATATATATATATATATATATATATATATATATATATATATATATATCACATTATAAATACAGGGTTTTAATTTTTCTAATGACAAATCAGAAACTTCAATACTCCAATTGAAGAGATTTAAAATTGACCTGGGCAGTTATCTTAATATGACTGTCGCCGTAAGGACTTACCTTGATCATCCGGTTTCCACAATAACAACACCTTGTCCAACTTAAGGGTTCCTTATGCTCGCCAGCTACACATACCCCAAATCACGCAATCAATCTAACACATGTAGGCGGTCACAAATAGTAACTATCCACAAAACATGAAAAAGGACCAACACAACGTCACTGTCTACTCCATAGCGGTTGTAGTCAGAATCAATGGTAAGAATACCAACACATGCCTGTCCCACGCGTACAGGTACATCCCAAAGGCGAACCATACACGCGCAGATAACCATATGAATTAACATTAAATTAAATGCATTTAAATTGAAAAGTAATAAAACGAAAAGGTTAATAATATTACTAACGTAAAAACGAAAAACGCAATAACTAAAGAAAACTAGTAATAAGTAATGAGTGGACGCAATACACCGCCCGCCAATATACAACGTATTTTACCTAAACCGAAGCGGACACAGTTTGCTTACAGGACATCGCACAATTGAGTGGTGGAAAATTGTCTTCTTCAAGAACGAGGTTATCGACTGCAAGCGGTGAATGACTGGAGGACTATTTGAACCGTTGATTAAGGATATGCAAATGCTCCTTGGAGCACCGGTTCCGCTAGTGTTGGATAATACAAGACATTAATTGCCATCCTGTTAATCGGTTAATTGGGACCCGAGGCAAATCTGGTTCTGGAGTATTACCCAAAGGGTCTTGTGTTAAAAAATGTCCGGGAGGAAAGACCGTTAGGTCACTTGGGTCGTTACTGGTGGGTGTCGGTGACCCTGAATTAACGATAGCTTTAATTTAACTGCAGCTTCCTATAGCCCGACAAAGTTAGGAGCAGAGAGTGGATTAAAGTACCAAGTAATATTTTCATGGCTTGCAGCAGAAGTCATAGTTTCGTTAAGCACGCGACTTTCGCCCACAAAGTCCGTGTCACAGTCGCTATACGGATTCGTACATTAACCAAGGAGACGCCTTGGAGCGGCTAAAAAAGCCTCAGTTAGAAGATCAGAGGCTAACTCCAAATTCATGGATTTGCTCACCATGCATATAAATACACAAATATAAGCCTTACAAGCTCTGACTTCACGGTGACTCGACGTATTAAGCAGAACTGAGCTCGTTTGAAAATAACAAAAGAGCCTCATGTAGTTCACATGGGGTGAGATAACCGTTTACCTTTGACTAGGATTTCTACAATTGAAAATGAAGCGGTTTGAATGAGCGATAGTACCCTGTACAACTCTTAGTGAAGCAAATCTTTCTAAGAGTATATCAAGAAAACTTTACTCTACGGTAACTAACGAAACAGTTACCGTTCGTTCCTCGCACAGTATGTCTGATGAGGAAAAAATAGAAGAAATCGGAAAATGGTTAGTGTGAGATAATGTAGAAATCTTGGTCCCACTTACCATAGCGATCAATTCACTAATGCCCTAGAGAAAATCCCACGAGAGCCTAGATTAGCAGGGTTTTGTTCGGTTGGAACGTAGTGCCAGTTAGCCGAAGATGCTTGTTCCTGAATAAACGACACTTTGTTGTCGACAAACGTCTTCCAGCGATGAGGTTCCGATTGAACCCAAGCTAGGACCACTTGGAAATCTTTCGGCAAGAAATTCTAGAAAAAGACAATTTTTTATCAAATAACCTCACAATACAAACAACAAGACGAGCGGCCAATACAGCAGCATAGAATTCCAACCTGGGTAACGAAATCTTCTTCAAACACGCAACTTTGCATTTAGCACAAATGAAATAAGGTTTGGTTGCACTGCGGGAATCAGAGAAAATAAAATAAATAACGGCTCAATAATCCTTCTCACTAGCATCACCAAAACAGTGGGGCTCTCCACTGCAAGTTAAAACAGGTATTGGTAGGGAACATTTTTGGAGACAATGAAAGTCTTCCTGATATTTGTTCCACAATTGAACAATGTTGTCAGGTGGTGGGTCATACCATCCCCATTTTGTAAGTTCAAATTTGCTGAATCAGGTGCTTAACTAAAAAGGTCAGAGGAGAAAGAATCCCTAGGGGATCAAAAATACGAGCTAAATTCGAAAGAAGGTTGCGCTTAGTACATATTAAATTTGATGGTTGGACATTAAAGTGAAAGGAGTCTAAACAAGGCGCCCACTTTAATCCTACAAATTTTAAAGATGTGTCATCAGTGTCATAGCAATGTGCACCATTCGACCTACGCTACTTGGGAAGGTCTGATAGCAAGGAAAAATTATTGCTTAACCATTTTCGAAGTTCAAACCCCCCACGCGGAATTATCGAAATCCATTTCATTTTGAGCCTACTTGCTTTTTTCTTATAGGGCATAAAAAAACCACATCAACCACGTATGTACAGTTACGAATAATTTTTGAGGCTATAGGGTACGGTGTAGCATATATATCTGCCAAATACTGAAGAATACGGCGGGCAAGAAATAGCGAAGATGATATTCCATACGTTACGGTATGAAGACAAAAGTCTTGTAGTGGTTCATCTCTTGTAACATTCCTTCGATATGAATTTTCTCCACGTTCTAGTGTTATCTTTAAAAAACTCACTGCAAATGTTATTACATGTTTCCAAGTAACTTGATCTTCTAAAGCTCGACATCTTCGTGAACGAAAGTACATAATATCGTGAAACCTTGGAACTTCACCTGTATTGTGATGAATTTAAAATAATGACGGGACTATCAGATTTTAATTTAGTTGCCTTGTCTATAGCCGACCAATGAGCCATGGCAATAATTCGAGATCTTTCAAACGCTTCCTCTAATGCAGTATATACCGTTTTATAATGAAAGCCCTTAATAGGAATATGTTGAATAGCCTGTAAGGCGGGACCTCGTAATGATGACGCAAGAAACGTGAACTTATCAACGTCTGGAATTGCTAAATTATCTCCAATAACTGAATTAGATAATTCAATAAAAGTAGTAAATTTTAGTGAATCGCCATTAAATTCAGGAATTTGAATACTGGGCAAAGGTATCTGGAATTGAGAAGCCTGTATAATGATGTCAGTGTTCGGTAAAGGAACTTTAAGTTTAAGCAATTCAGAAAACTTGCATTTAACTGTAAAAAGAGTTGCTTTCGTTCGGTATCCTCTTCTTCCAAAGAGTCATAGCGCGAAAGTATGCCGATTACAGCATCGTGCGCTTCAAAAAATGATTGCTTCATACGGTCTAATTACTACAGTACTCTGATAATAAAGGAACAGCGTCTGGTTGCGTTTCTGCTCGTCTTGCTATGCCAAAAATATCATTTTAATCTGCGTTTGTCGAAACGATCTTTATCTTTGACGCTTCTCTGCAGCGACCATGATTAGAAACAATACAGAAAAGTTGATCAAAGTACGAATTGTGAATAAATGTAAAAAATGTACTAATTATGATTAAACGTTGCAGGAATCGTCAAAGAAATACGAAATTTTGATTAAAAGTAGTATGATACCTAACAAATTGCGTAGTGTGTGGACAGCTTGTACATTAAAAGAAAAATAAATATATAAAGGAAACTGTGCAAAATTCACGAAACAAACAGTGTCGCTATAAAAAAATGTGGGTGGGTTGGTTAGGTGCGTGCGCGCGTGCGTGCGTGCGTACGTGTATGCGTGCGTGCGTGCGTACGTGTATGCGTGCGTGCGTGCGTATGTGTATAATAATCGCGTAAATATATAGTTGAATGTGAAAATAGAACGTTTTTTGTGCTATTCAAAGTAAATATCCTAAAGTTTAATTGTTATGAATGATTGAAAAATGTAAAATCAGTCAAAATAAATCTATTTATTAAAAATGAATATACGAGAATATAAAATAATGTATAATTTAGAAAATTATGAATTAACTGCCAGGATCCGGCTCGTAGGACCAACGTTATGCTATATACACGATTTAATATTTCTAATGACAAATTAGAAACTTCGATACTCAAACTAAGGAAATTTAAAATGGGCCTGGACAGTTATCCTAATAAAACGGTTGCCTTAAGGACTTACCTTGATCATTCAATTTCCACAAGAACAGCATCTTGTCCAACTTTAGCGTTGCCTTTGCTGGCCAGCCACACGTACTCCGATCGCGTAATCAATCTAGCGCATGTAAGCGGTCACAATAGTAAACTATCCACCAATCGATTATACATATATAAAAATGTAGCTGATTTTTATTCCAAGTACCAACACAACGTTAACTGTGCACTCGATAGCGGTTGAAGTCAAAGCCAACAGTACGAATATGAACACATGTCTGTCCCACGCGCAGAGGTACATACGAAAGGCAAACCATACACACGTAGATAACCATATGGATATAAATAACATTAAATTGAATGCATTTCAATTGAAAAGTAATAAAACGAAAAGATTAATAATATTACTCAAATATTAATTTTTGAAAACAACAAAAACTCAATAATTTAAAAAGAACTAATAATGAGTAATGAGTGGACGCAACAATCGTTATTCCATAAATTACGAATTGTGCTTTTCTTTGAGTGGTACGCAATGGTAGTAACTTATAATGTTCATGTGCGTGCTTTTAAGTGTAACACTTTCTAATGTTCTTAGACAAGATGGTTGTTTGCAAACATATATGCTTAACAAACTAATACTGTTACATACATGATCAGTTACTGAGCAAAGGAACATAACACACAAAAAAGGCAAGTTTATGTACAGTCATCAAAATAGACAACTCCAAGCAACTAATATACAAACTGTAAACTCACAAGGTACAATTTCATATGTAACCGATTAGAACACAACCTTAAAAGTATGCAATAAATCTTCACGAAACATTTATATGTTTATATATATATATATATATATATATATATATATATATATATATATATATATATATATATATATATATATATATATATACAGAACATAAGTTAGTACACAGGATGACACACACACGAACGCACACGCACACGCACGCACGCGCCCAGTGCGCACGTACATACACACGCAGACACAGACACAGACAGGTTTATGCAGGATGAGGCGCCACCACATTATTCTCTGCCTGTGGAGCAATACCTGAATGAACATTTTCCTCATCGTTAGATTGACCGTGGAAGTGAATTTCTTGGCCACCAAGGAGTCCAAATTTAAATCCATTGGATTCTGCAATATGGTCACAAATGAAAGAGATAGTTTATAAAGAAAAAAATAATTCAATCGACGTATTGTATTAAAAAATACAAGCATCCTCGAATGGAATGAAAGATAATAGACACGTTTTCTTTAATACCCAAAGGTCTTTAAGAAAGCGCATTGCAAAGTATATTGTGGTAGATGGTAGGCATTTCGAACATTTACTTTGAAATTTTGTTTGTTGTTGTTGTTAGTGATTGTCATTATTAATTAGTGCCTTTTTATGATGTCGCATCGCTCAATTTAAAATAATAAAAATTTTATAAGTAAAAAAATCTTTTTAAGAACGAATCAATCAAAAACCGATAGAGTTAAACAAATTGAACAAAAGTGTCTTTTGTATGTAAAATTGAGCCGGTTCTCAGATTATTTACTTATTTTAACCATTATTCAATTGACAAAGAAGATATTATCTAATTTACTGAAGTAACAGGGTGTCACTAGCGCCCTCTATGGGCAGTCACAAAATAAGTTACAAATTATTATTATTTCTCATGCTGTTAACATTTATAAAGTTATTGAGAAATTTTAAAATAAAATGTTCCCTTTGCACACCCTGTATCTCCTAAACCAGCAACATTTTTATAAGGTATGTTGGGCTTCATCTTCATATTTTGGTGTTTACTATCTATATATATATATATATATATATATATATATATATATATATATATATATATATATATATATAGTGCGTACCAAATGTATATAACCAGCCCTGTTATTTCAAAAATTTTAAGCTATATCGATAAAATTCAATATGCATGCTGCCGCAACATTATCATCTATTAAATATACTACATAAGGTAAATGAGCGCTACTAACCGGATTAAAGCCTAAAGGCTGAGTATCACTGATGGGACCGACCATGCAACGAATGGGTTAGGACTGTGTTCGACAGCTTGGATTCACACTAAGAGACTGGACTGGGTCAGTGCTATTCGAAGAGTCGTCAAACTTAGTTGCATAATGGCGAAGGTAGAATTCTGAGGATATAATAATTGCAGCTGGTTTTAAAGAGTTGAGAAGACGAAAGGAGCAAAAAGAAGCGCCGGTGGTACTAGGTTCACAATATATATCGTGCAAAAGATGAAGATGGGGAATTGCACACCATCTTCCGAATGGCGCCACATAAATGTTTAAGGTTTATTAGATATTTTGAGGAATGATTTGCAGAAGTAGAATACAGATTTCTGGCGCTGCATTGGATCTGAAGAACGGTTGGTGGTTTGTTTAAGGTAGGTAAATTATTCTATTATCCATTGTATTCGTGTTAATATTTGGAATAAAGGTATCTGGCTTCTGGAAATTCCTAGGCCTCACTCAGCTACAGTTACCGTATAGTACCATCAACACTCAACCCAATAGTAACTTCAACTTGCGACCTAATATGGGAACGTCTTAAACTCACGTAAACGCCGCCTCCAAACGAAGGAATGTGGAGAAAATAGCTGCGCGGTTCTGGGATATTTGACACTTTCCAAACTGTATTGAAGTCATAGTCGGGAAACACGCTGTGATTCAGGCGCCGCAGAGTAGTGGTTCCTTAGTTTATAATTATAAACTAACCTTTTCCATAGTTTTACGTGCAATTGTTGACGCCAATTATAAATTTGTTATGATTGATATAGGGGGTTACGTCAAATCAAGTGATGGGGGCATTTTTGCACACAGCGCTATCGGAAAAGATTTTCAAGGACAAGGCCTAGATCTATCACCCCTTGAAGTACTTCCAAACACCAACACAAAATTACCTTCATGAAATACCTTTTTAGTCTCTACCCAGGGAGTTGAATAGGAAATGATGAGAGCAAAAGCCATTTTAAACTACCGTCTTTCGAGAGAAAGAAGGATTTTGAAAATGCCTTTGGCAGTTTAGTTCAACCATTTGGAATATTCCACGGAAGACTGCAGATGAAACCTGAAATTGTTGATAAAATTGCTTTCGCTACGTGCGTGTTGCACAACTACTTAAGAAATGATGTAATACTGCCAAATATAAACGAAGGTTATATTCAGCAAACTGAGAATGAATCCGAGAGGACTGTAGAATTTAGGGCATTTTGGGGTAAGTCCGGCAGGAGATACTTTGAGTGTAAGGGAACAAGTCAAGGTTTACTTTTTCAGAAAATCAGGCGTAGTATCATGGCAGTTGGATGTTGTTAGGAGAGCAAGTCAACAATTAAACATTCTCGTCGTTTTATCGATCCATTATATTTATTTAGGTTGACAAATAAAATATAAACTCATTAAAATAAGGAACAAATTATATTGTTCTGTAGAACATAACGCAAATAAACGCCTAGTTAATGTGATCCGTACGGATAGTTGTACGTTCCTAAAAACACTTTTAAATATACCACTAGACCTTGATGTTTCATGATTAATCTCACTAATGCCTGTATATGTTTGTGGCTGTTGATTGTATGCAGTATTGGAGTTGGACATAGTTTCAAAGGGAGTTTCCGTTTCATTCTGGTTGCTCTGCAATGCACAGATTCAGGGGGAGCTGCCTCCTGCCTCAATATGTTTATGTTTTTCATATGTACCAGACTTATAATTTCCCTTTTAATTTCTACCTGTTCAATTTCCGGAAATTTCAAGATTGTTTCGGGAATATCGTCGAAAAAATAGACCAAACCTCTCTTTACTTTTGGGAATGAGACGGCATTTTGTTTCATTTTTATGTATTCACTTAACGACTTTGTCAGCTCGTCATCAGATTCTTTCCGCACCTTTTTTTTTGTGTGACTTTCCCTATGTGTCAGAGGAAGGGGACGGTGGGACAAAATTTCCCCGCAAATTTAAGTTACGATTTTTCAACACATGACCACTGGTTGATGGAGATAATACGTCTTCAGTTGAGTATGTTTCGTCATCAGTAGTATCACTGTTGTAACAACCTTTTTTTGTGGTTGTATTGAAAAATACATTGGTTTAGGATCGTTCTTTTATTTGGCGTAATATTAGAAAAGTTTTTAATTATTAAAATGTAGAATTAAGAAAGGCAATTTAATTTGCATTTCCTAGAACACATCTTTTTGGGTGTAATATTTCATAAAGAGTTATAGTTCTCTTTCTTAAAAAATTAGACTCTGATCATTGTATCCGCGCAACACGTGACAACTTCTTGAGGGGAAACATTTAGAGGTGCTATTCTGAAAGCCGCTATATTTGTCACTTAATGCTGAATGTTACTGCAGAAAGCATGGTTCTTACCTAATTTTTTATTTAGTGCCATCAGATTTTGATGGTAAGTTATTTTCTAATTCATTATATTTAAAACTAAAACATTTGTTTTTTTAGGCACTTATATTTTACTCATTTTTTTAATGCATTCTTTTATATGGCACTTATAAGTCACTAATTTACTATTCTATTATTTTTCTAATTTAAATGGAAATTTTTACTTGAATTACATTTTACAACGCAAGTTCTACATACTTAAACTTCTAAGAAAATCAATAAATTTATGGACACAATATATTAAGGATAGATTAGCAAGACATTGACCTCACCAAGTTTACCATTCTACTTCATAGTTACCAGCAGTAATACAGTTTATGTACCGAACCGTTCAAAGGTAATGTTCTTATATACTTTTAGGATAGTATAAGACTTCAGATTTTTTAACCTTTTCTATTAAATATTGAATAAACTTAAGTATATTATGTTATTTTATTTTCATTTTAATAAATGTTTATTATTATTCATTAACTAGGTTTTGTTGTTCCTATAAAAAAAAGACAACATGGCGCTCAAGATTTTATCATTTTTTCATCATTTTTTATATTGCATTTCTTAATAATTAAGTGCAGTGAAAATAACTAATCAGATGGGAAGCAAGAAGCATTTCAGGTAGGTTAACTACTCAGTATATTAGAACTCTCCCTATCTTAATCTACCGACAGAGCCAACGGCACTAGCGATTGTTATTTGGTATATTTTTTATTACAACATCGCTTTTGTTTTAATGTTATAAGTTGGCCCAGTTTTAATGTTATACTTTGGCGCCGTTTAATATAATGTTATACTGTCGTCTGCCCTTGCAGGTTCTTCATTCCTTTTCCCTTCCACAAAGTCAATGTTACGGCAATTCCTGCCAAAGAAATGCTCATTCAACATTCTGGAATTGCACGAAAAGATGGTGAATAGGGCTGGGTTGCCGTATCGATATATCGATACGTATCGATATGTCTGTTATCGATATGTCGATACGCCGATTCGTGTCGATATACCGATACGTATTAGTATACCGATATATCAATACGCTGATACGTATCGGTACACTTTTGGTTTTTCTCCTTTTAAGAGCTCTTTTATAGTAACATTTCAACAGCTGCCATCTGTTCGCCGGCTGCAAAATCACAAACATTAAACACTGATGAGGTATTCTTTTCTTGCAAATGTCCTTACCACTTGAGTTTAATTTTCTAGCTATTTGGCGTCACAATTTTTCTTTATTTAAATTATTGTCGTAATCTTTGTGCTGTAGATTATACAAGCATTCATGTTATTGAAGATAAATTATCAGTTCTTCGTCATTCATCTTCCTTTGTGCGTACGCCCATCTTGTCGCTGCGCAGTTGCTCCAGCATTCATACTGAACGGGCATGCACCGACAGGATTGAGCAAAAGTCGCTTCTGGGATGACATGCGCACTGCCCGTGCGCCGCAGAGTCCCAATCCGGTCCTATACCCGTCTTTAAAGTTGTAGCGTTTCAGGTCTACAAAAAAAATTACTGGTAGCCCTTGAGTCGATGTTCAGGATCGGGATTCCAACGACTCCACTATTTTGTGAATGAGTAATTAACATGTAACAGAATGGTTATAAATGACATAAACTTAAAATATGTTGCATAAATAACAAAGCAATAAATAATGAAAAATAAAAAGTAATTCTGGTTGGTCCTATTTCTATCGTTGCTAGGGACGCCACTGACAACTTTTCTTCGCGCTCGTCTCGCCCTATATGAATGGAGCTGTAAAATATCTGATTAACTAAATATTGTTTTTTTTTACCTGAAATGAAATATTAAAAAAATGTTAATTAAAACGGTACGGGTCGTGTGGGTGTATCAATGTTTTGGTGGTTACACGAGAGGTTACAACAGGTGAGTGTGTTTAATATTATCCTAATTATGTAGAAAATTTAGATAGGAGACCATGTGGTTTTGAAATTGGGGCTTCTAAACCTGTATAATTAATTAGTTTGATATTAATTACGTATGCCGAAATGAAATATAAATCAGTTGGGCGTACTTTTATGACTGTGAAATGATCTGGAATGGTATCGCAGGAGATATACAGGGGTAATCGAATATCGGCTCTAATTGTGGTGATTCTCAGGTGGGGTGGATAATTTAGCACTGAATGGATGTAGGAGGGTGTACTTAAGGATCATAAGTACTAACAAGCGGTATTGGAACAGAATTAAGGGCAAGGGTACTCGTATTCGGATCCTCGACTGCCGGCCACGATTAAGGGGGTATTTATGTAGGGGGTTGGTTTTACTTGGAAGTAGTTAAATGTTTGGGGCAGGACCTCCGTTAAAATAACTACGTCGTTCGTAATAATTGAGAAGCCCACCTCGGCGCAATTGCAGCCAAGATGCTGGACTGAATTATAATACGCCTCTCTTTTGTGGAGGGTGGTTGTATCCAATTGTATGTAGTGTCAGGGCTCCAAAAAACTGAGTACTCCGTATTTTAGGCACGTTTATATGTTTTATATAAACGTAACTCCGAAAAGGGATGTGTGCTTAATGAGTGTAAATGGTGGATGAGGTAGTGTAAAAAACGTGGTAGGTTCTGGCAGGACAGGTAGATTAGATTTTTAGGTACTAAAAGGATGTTGGTCTGATATGAGTGCAAAATATGAATAATGATAGATAGGCCTGGTATTAAAGTAATAAGCGAGAAAAAGTTAAATATGAAAGTGAAAAGTGTGCGCCTTAAATATGCGAGGTGGTCGAGTATTTATAGGGGAAATTTAGAGAGTGGGAATAGGAATAGCAACTGATAAAATTTATGAACAATGATAATACAGTTGTGGAAATAAGGTTTGATAGGAATTATTTTCTAGCATAGTAAATTTTCTGTAAAGGATTCGCAGGATCATTACAAAATAACATTCCAGAATTCTATTTACGGAGGACGGCTAACAATAAAAATGTCATAATCACAACATTTTTTACTTATGTAAAACTTTGGGACTAAAATGACGTCAATAAGTTAAAGTAAATTAAGATTAAGCGTGTTTGTTGATAGAATTAAGTTGCTTATCACGTGCGCTATACCTACGTTTATAGTGGACTCATAAATTTGATGCATACATAATTACGTGGTTACTTCTGCATGATTTGGTAATATTTTAATAAACTAACAGTAATTAATTCACATCCAAATATAAGCATTTATGTAAAGAGTTAAACCTAAGCAAATAAAAGTAAAATTTTTAGCATTTGTTAACGCATAGTAAAATGAATCTCTTTTTATGCTCGTCACACTTACTCATTAATTTTGTACCATAACAAGTTTCTCGTATTCCATGTGATTATATGTGTAAAATAATTCATAACTTTTAATTAAGGAACATTAATTAATAAATAAAACAAAGTTTATTTGATAGTTAGGTGACACCTACTTACTCCACCATACCCTTAAACCTCATTGTCTAATATTGTGGACAATTATAAGCTAAGTAGAGCCTACACATGATCTACACGTAATTAATTTTTACTTAAGGTTTCTTAATGTCAAATACGTATCTTTTGGGTAAGTAAAACGTATATTTTATTTATTTATCTTTTATTTCAATTTTAATTTCAACAGTTAGTTAACACTTTTAGACATTTAACAATATATATATATATATATATATATATATATATATATATATATATATATATATATATATATATATAGACCGTTCATTCCTTCTCGGGGTGTTGGTCGCTTTTTTCCAGAGCTCTTTGATTATAATTCACGGTGAATCACTCCGTATATTCCTTTGAGTGTTTGTCCTTTCCTTTTACAGGTTCTGCTTTGCTTTCCTTATTGTGTTAGCCCACTCTTTTCTGTTACTGGTTAGTGTTCTCCTATCTTGTGTGTTTATCTTCTTCATATACTCATGCACTTGCTTCTCCCATTTTATGCTAGGTCCTCCTCTGGGACTGTTCTCTATTGGCTTCCAACTTGTTACTTGTCTTATAAGTTATTGCGGGTTCCTTCTTTACAGATGTCCGAACCCGTTGAGTCGTCTTGCTTTTATAATGCTGACAATGTCTTTTCCTTCCAAAACGTCTTTTACGTCATAGTTCATTAATATTCTAATTTCGCCTTCTTGTACCTTTTTTGGGAATATTATTCTCGTGATTATCTTTCTTTCTACTATTCTCTGTGGTTCTTGGTCTTTGAATGATGACACATGGTTTCTGCGTCATATGTGAGGGCTGGTCTGATTTCGGTTTTATATATCTTTACTTTCGTTGATTTACTTTGGGTTTTGTCCTTCAGCAGTTTTTGGTATTTCCAGTAGTCTCTGTTACCTGCTTGTGTGCGCTCGGCTACTTCTGTGCTTATATCGTTCTCCCCATTAACTAGTGTCCCTAAATATCCGAAGCTTTGTACTCTTTCGAAGTTATTGCCCTCTATATATTAATCTTTTTCATGTGTGAATTTTCTTTCCTCGGACTTAACATATACTTCGATTTATTTCGGTTTAACGTAAGTCCCCGTTTTTTGCTTCTTTTTCCAGTTTTATCAGCGCTTTCTCTATGCTTTCTGTATTCCTTAGCCGTCCGCATGGGATATAATTTGCGGTTGACATAACTTTTCGCAATTGTTTGTATTAGTGCGTGTATTGCGCCCATCGCCGATCTACCTTTTCTGACGCCCTTTTGATGTTATCCTAGTTTCTGTATAATTTGTTAGTCTATGCTTCAAAATTAATGTTACTATTTTATATGCCGTATTCAAGAACATGATCCCTCTGTAGTTTCTGCTACCAGTTGAGTCCCCTTTTTTAAATATTGGTGGTATCAGTCCAGTTTACCACTCATGCTTTCTACCTCCCATATTCTCGCTTTGGTGTCGGTTTGGTAAACCATCACTGCTTTGCTTGATTAGTTCGTTGTTAATATCGTCGGGACCTGCTGCCTTATTGGATTTCAGTTGTTTAATTACTTCTGTGAATTCCTCGTAGGTGGGTCCGCCCTCTTTATTATTTCTGCCATCTGCAATTTGTAGGTTTCCTTCTCCTTCTTTAGCTTTATTTGAATAGAATTATCTAAATTGTTTTTCCCATGCTTTTTTGTTAATTTTGCCATTGTTTTTTTTACATCTTGTACCCAAAATGCTTTCTATTGTCTTTGATATTCTCTTGGAGTTCTTTCATCTGTTCGTTAATCCAGGTCATCTTTTTCTTTTTACAATGCTTCCTTGTCTCCTGTTTTAGTTTATTGTGTTCTTGTTGCTCGTTTAATCCTTCTCTTAGCCATCTAATTCTTGCTCTGGTTTTTTTCCTTAACCATGCCTTGGCACTCTTCATCAAACCAGTCGTTTTTAATTTTGTGTCTTTTTTGCCCTAGCGTTACTTCAGTAGTAGCTTATAGCATTCCATTCTTCTTCTACATTGTTATCACTTCCATCGTATGTTAGTAGGTTTGTTTTGTCCCTGTGTTGTAGGTTCCACTGTTTTCTCTCCCTGTTTTGTATGTTTCTCCGATTATTTCCATCTTCATCTTTATGATTACAAGTAAATGATCAGGTCCAACTTCTGCTCCTCTAAACGCTCTTACATCATGTATAGTTCTTTGCCATTTCTTTGCTGTCAGCGCATGGTCAATTTGATTTCCATCTGTTCTATCTTATGTTGACTCTTGTGCTTAAACTTTGTGCTTATTATAAACGTGTTGCATGTTGCAGCTAAATTACATAGTCTGCTTCCATTATCATGTATACGATCATGCACCGTTTCTTTCTCTGCCACTTTATCATTATAATCTTACTTCCCGATATCGGCATTGAAATCTTCTACTATCATCCGTATGTCATTTCTGAGTATAGCCTCGATTACATCTTCTGACTTCTCATAGAATGCAGCTTTGTCTTCATCTTTTGTTTCTTCTGTGGGAGCATATACGTTTACTATGGCTAGGTTAGCTTGCTTGGTTTGAATTTGTATGTACGTTATTCTTCCACTTGCCTCTTTAAATTGTATCATTTTATCCCTGAGTTTGCCATTAATCATGAAGGCAACTCCGTTTTCACCTTGTTTGTTTTCTCCTGAGTAATTTTACCTTCTCCTTTCCATCTTGTTTCCTGGAATGCTAGTATTTTTATTTTATACATTTTTATCTCTTTTGCCACTCAATTCTTTTTACCCGCTGCTAGTAATGTTTTAACGTCCCAGCTTCCTATTCGTATTCAGTTCCTTTTCTTCTCCTTATTCGTTATTCTATTCGTTGCGGTCATCATCCAATTTCCTGCCGTTTCTGTTATATTTATTGTTTGAATTTCTTTCTGTTTCCGCTTTCTAATCTCAAAAAGTTTTTTGCTTGTTCGAGGGTATGCGTTTCATCATTCTACTGCCACAGTTCCTTTCCTATCCACATTTTCTTTGAAACCCACCTTTACTCGTTTTCCCTCTGTTTTTTTTCCAATTCTGGTTGTTTTTTAATTTTGGATTGGATTTTTTGTTCTTGTTTTGTTATGTCGTTGTCTATGTATATTCTCACACCTTTTAGTTTGCTTTTATTTTTCAGTACCAAGTTCTTGTGTTCCATTCTTTCAAATTTAACCACAACAAATGGTTGCCTGTTATGTGGCTTAATTAACTTAGTATCCCTCACTGTTGTTTCTATTTGCAGTCTGTTCCACAGAAAATCCTGGATTTCTTTGTTAACATTTTCACCCCTGCAGTCCACTCCTTTAATTGTAATGTTCAGCTCTTTCTTGTTTTTATCCTGTTTTTCATTATTCGCTTCTGATATTATAATTCTTCCTGGTAGTTCCTATTTAGATTTCTTCAACTTTTGCAGTATTTTAGTGTGTGCTGTTCCTTCTTTATTACTGCTATTTCTGCTCTCATTTTATCTAGTTTATCTTCAGTCCTAGTACTTCTGCTTTACATTCTATCCAGTTTTCCATGTATGTCTTGTAGTAATTTTTCCATTATTGGTTACTGTTTGTATTTTTAGATTCACACCTTTAATTGCGCCAAGGAAAAGAAAAACGCCCTATGTTCGTAATCATAAATGTACCGCCTAAAAACTTTAAGTACGGTTCTGTTCTTTGTTTATTCGTAGTCGTAACTTTCCCGTCTAACAAATTTATACAGGGATCTGTTCTTTGTTTATTTTAAGATGTAGTTAATGTGCCGCTGAACTTTCTTATCCGTGACCCACTATGTGCGTGTGTTTATCAGTCTCGCACCTTCGCCTTGTGACATACGATCGTAGCCTCTTTTACCGGGTATATAATTTAGAGTACAGAGGGATTTGTACGAGATCGCTTTAGTTGACAACCCGCCAGTTAGTTAAGAATATACATAAGTATAATACATAGTGCAATATGATAAAGTATTCAAGTATTGTGTCATTTTGGTGGCGCGCTGCTCAGGAGTCTTCGTGCACGTCATCGCGTGGAATTTATGGCTGATGGATTGGGATGGTGTTGTGGTGTCCCTCTTCACATCATTGTGTTGTGTTTTCTGGTTATCTAAAGGAAAAGTTGTGTGTGCGTTGACATTTTGATTGAGGAGTTGCGAAGAGTAGAGTGGACTGTCCTTTTGTGGCTCGGTTGGTGTAGAAGATGCTGATACCCCACGTATCGAAATAAATAGAGACACATATCACTTGTGTGTATAATAATTATCGGTATAAAAAAAACAAAGTAAAAAAAATGATACGATAGTACTCATTCTGGGGCACCATTCATCGTGGCGTACCATTGTATGTTTACTCTTGAGAAATTAACTCCTGTTCGTGCATGATCAGGCATCAGCGAATGCCCAACAGAGAGTCAAACTGTAAGGAGGGTTGAGTCGGCGTGACACCGGTTGCAGCCGGAGCCGCTTTCAGTACTTTGTTACATGCCAAATACTCATTAGAGTATCAAGCCCGTAAAGGCAATTGCGCGCACGGCAGAGCTCTGTGTGTGGGCGGGATTTTACTTAATGCTGCAAAAGGGCACCCATCACAACCCTCTAAACGTCAAAATCGGGTAAAATGACAAAAACATTTATACCGGGAAAACGTCGTGAACTAGATATTATAATGGCATAACAGGAAACCATAATGTCCACTCAAAAATAAAGTACTCTACTCCCTGAAAATTCTACTCTAGAAATATTTATGCAAAGTTCACCCAAACTTCAATAAAATCTTAAGCTTCATGTAAAAGTAAAATTTCGAAAACGAAACTCAAAATATGTCGATCAACTTAGCGCCAGAATCATTGGTTCAAAATAACTGATCAAAACGGTAATTAATTATACAATTTAAAACGAAATATACGTCACAACAAAACTAAACAAACACGATCAAAAATTTATAGAATCCTAAAATCCACTAAACGACAAAATCGAGATGTAACTCCTAAATTCGGGAAAATATACAGCTGTCATAACAAATAATTAAATTCGCTGACCTGTGACAAAATCAGGCCAATCAATGATGTCTACAATCGGCATGTTGATTCCTATAAAAATTACTTCAAAAAAAATTGCGACTATATGTATTTTACTAAAGTAAAATACAGGGTGATTCATTTGAAAAAATGACAAAATCATGTGTTCAAGTTATGGCTCGCTCTATATTCAATTGGTGCAGTAAGACAGAAATAGTACTTTCTCGTAACACTGTACTAATGTCAGAAAGTTACGCTTGGAAGAAATTATTGTTAGGCTGTTCTGTCTAGGGTATACAGGACGTTGAAATGAGAATGATTTTCTTGTACAATTGACCATAACTTTTGAAATACTCCGTATAACGTAATGAAATCCTGTATTGGAAGTATGGGGGAGATGAGCTTGATCAAAATTTGAAATAATATATAGGATATCCCACTTAAAAAAGTATGTTCGGTTCACCCTGTTAATATGTAACACCCTGTAAATACGAAAATAATTTTATAATGTGAATTTTGAAGTTGCCTATAATTTTTGTATATATATATATATATATATATATATATATATATATATATAATATTTTATAAACATCGTGTTTAATCCAAACATGTATAATCTATTTT